>JAQMYK010000016.1:14786801-14803854 GCA_030014345.1 Clarias buthupogon
TATATATATATATTCTGCTTATTGAACTGCTTGTACAGACGTGATCTGTTTAAATGTTAGTTTGTTGTTAAGTATATTATAGCCAGAAAAAACAAGGTTTTTAGTTTTATTTAACTTATTTTTTTGAAAATTTTAATGAAATTGTATTTTTTTTCTGTCTGTCACTCCAGTAATTGCACTCTGACACGCTATTTCACAAGTTTTATGTGTGTGTATAAGTAACAGCTGTGTGGGCTGCACATGACAGCGAGTGAGTGTTTAATGGTGTATGATCTACGTGTCTGAAAGAGCCCTGGAGTCTCCTTGGGTGTGTTCCTTACAATTTTTTTCCCCTGACACTTTGCTCTTATCATCTAGTCCAAACTGATGATTTTCTTAAACTGTAAGCTTTCAGGATTGAGGTTTGTGGCATGTTTCTCCCTTGTTTAAAGGTGGTGTTTTTCATTCCAGTAATTTGTTTGACTTTTGTTGTAGGGGAGTTATATGTTTTGTACAGGAGAGCTATAGTACACATTTAAATTAGTTTGTGGTTTAACAGGTTGGTGGTATGGTGGTATGTGTTGTGTGTGTGTGTGTTTGCGTGTATGTGTTTGTGTGTGTCAGTGTGTGACGAATTCTTAAAATATCTTCATTTTCCATGTATACTCTCTCTCTATATATATATATATATAAACATAATTGCGAATCTATCCAGTATTGCTTTAGAGTTTGAATAATTTCAACTAAATTCCTCTTCTCCTCCTCTTTTTTTCTTATGTAACTGAATCTTTCTTGAAAACATGTGACGTCATGTCACCCTTCACCCAGCAGTCAGTGGGGGCTTACTCATACAAAAAAGGGTGTGTAAAGCTGTGGCTAAAAGTTTATATTAGACTGCTGAGCTGGTATGGACAGAGACATATTGATTATGTGATAATTCAGTCTAATGTTACTGGAGAAGATGAAATAAAATTGCTGGTTAAAACCATCAGTAACTCTGACCCTCACTGCTTATCATATGCTTTCAAGTAGTCTGTCTGTCTATCTATCTATCTATCTATCTATCTATCTATCTATCTATCTATCTATCTATCTATCTATCTATCTATTCGGATAAACAAAATATTATTAAATAGTATTATTAAAATGCAAATAGTCATTTATCAAGAGACACTTTAAAGGTTTTGATGCTCAGATACTAATGAAGAAAAGTCATTAAAAAAAAGCACTTTATTCAAATAAAGCATATGTGTAGACTTCTGGAATGTGTGCGTGGTTGTGTGTGTGTGTGTGTGTGTGTGTGTGTGTGTGTGTATGCGTCTGGGTGTTTTTGTTTACTCTCACCTGTGTATGACTGAACTCTTGCTTTGTACCAGTGACGGGAGCAGGTACAGTACACCTGGGTGGATGCCAGAATTCCTGTAATACTGAGTCACTGATCTCTCTCTCTCTCTTACCCACACGCATACAAACACAAACACACACACACATACACTGCACAAAACAGCACCCCCCACATCTTTCTCTCTAACGCACACAAACACCCTCCCTCACATGCTCTCAGAAGGGCATCCATTTCCACGAGAGCAGCAGCAGCAGCAGCAGCGACAGCACTCAGCCAAGGGGAGAAAAAATACAAGAGCAATGAAGAGAATTTGAATCGCCCTGCCTGGCTCCTTGTTTGCTCTCTCTCTCTCGCTCTTTCTCTCTCTCGCTCCCACGTTTAAAAATTAACACAGCGCTGCATTATTTAGATAGCCCAAGTGCTTCAGCCGTTCATTCCTCTCCTCTCCTCTCCTCTCCTCTCTCCCCACCTCGCATATCTCTCTCTCTCTCTCCCTCTCTCCCTCTCTCTCTGCTGTCACTTCATGCTGTTGCTCTGCGAAAGCATGCACCTTGTCAACGCTGGACTGTTCGACTAAAATGGATGTCTATATTGAGATTCACCTGCAGTCGCACTGGAGTTTACTTTTCCATTCTCATTGCGCTCTGCTGCTGCAGCAGCTCAGAGGAACTCCTAGCGGAAAGTGACTGTGACTCAGATGTGTTTTGTGTAGAAACAGCAGTGCTTGTTTTGCTGTGGGTGGAATTTTATTTTTGCATTTTTTTTACCCCAAACTTTTGTGCATTCCCAAGGTTTTGCAGTCCTAATCTCTCTCTCTCTCTCTCTCTCTCTCTTTTTTTTTTTCAACGCAATCCAGACGAGAAAGAAGAAGTTGTCCTGGGAAGCCTTCCTCTCCTCAGCTTTAAGATCGGGCCAATCTATCCTTCAGACAACATCAACCGCAAGTTTGCATTTAAGGTGAGTGAACGCTGGTAAGGTGGAAGAGTTGAGAATGTGTAAAGGCTGTGTGAAAGTGCATGGAGTGTTATATTTTTTTTGATGGATGATCTCCATGAAGAAAACAGCTTTTTTTTTTTTTTTAACAAAATTTTAACAACAAGCCAAAAAATTCCTTTGGTTCACTGGGGTTAAATTATGGTGTCGAATTGTGTATTGTGTATTAGCAGCATTAATCATTATGCCAGTGGTACAGTAGATCCTCATGAGGATAGTTAAACAGATGTATGTGTATCAGAGAGCGACGCATGTGACACTTTGTGATGAGGGTGCAATATTTTTGGGTTCATAGTGAGAAAGTCGCACATTTCTGTGTTTATTAATATGTACTGTATAAAAATACACCATATGAACGAGACAAGACATTTTAAACAGGGTAGGCTATATATATATAAAAAAAAAAAGATATGAAAATGAAAACAATAAAAAATATATTTATAAATTTCAAAGTCTAGGAATGATCAAGTCTGCTTAAAAAATAATTTTAGCATTTAATTTATTGTGTATTATGTCATTTAACATCATGATATAAAAAAAAAAAAAAACATGCTGTACTGAAAACCATGATATGGGTCTGTTTGATTACCACACATTTACATTTTCCACTCTTATGCAACTCCTAAGTTTTGTTTTTGATTCGTCTATCGTCTATCTGCAGCAGAACAGGTTTGGCAGGTGTACAGTGACGAGAGAGCTGTCGTGCTGCTGCATGTACGCGTTTAGTATTTCCTAGCCCAGATCCGGAGCAATCGTCATAATGTTAGTGTTTAAAACCACACTCTCTTACTATTTTAAACTAATACAACGAAAACACTCTACATAATATAGTGGACAGGATCTGGAAAGGGTTAGGGTTAGGGTTAGGGTGATATGCATGATGTTTTGTGCTGATACGGACAGCGTTTAACGTTTATAAGCTGTGTACAGGATTAATAATGTTGGCCTCCGGCATGAGTAAAGGAGCAGTGCTGGTGTATGCACAGGCAAACATCCATGTGCAACGTGTGATACGAGACTCCAGGTGTGCTCCATGAGTTGCCTCGGCGTGTGAAGAATGTGAAACCGCGTTTTTTCCTTCTTTTTTTTTCGCACTGGGTTCTGTTTTCGGTTTTGCCCTTGAGCTGTGTAGTTTCCCCCAGGCGCAGGGTGGAGATTCTTCATAACGGGCCAGCGCAGGTTCACAATGACTTTTGTAGAAACCGTTTGTTTTTTATGAGCTGTCTGAGTTTTAGCTGACCCACAGCAGGTGAAGAGGTCAGGCGAGCAGGAACTCCACGTTGGTGACCTTTGACATGGGCTTTTAACGAATCTGCGGCGTGGAGAAGGGCCTCGCTGCAATACAACCCATTTCAGGATATTTATTGCCTCTTTGAAAAGAGCCCTAAATCTGATTTATGGCACCTGAAATCAGCAGAAAGTATAAAGGTGATTGTTCATCTGCAAAACACTAGAGTTCCATGTGTTAAAAATAAGCCCTGACTCATAGCCGTTACATTTCTCATCCCGGCGAGAGGATATTCTATTTAGGAAGAGTGCTAACAAACCATGAAGCGTTTAGAGAAGACGCCATCAACGCAAATCAGTCCCCAGACAGCATTTTTTTGTCTGCACATAAGGTTAATAATTAACCAAGAATGTGTGAGACACCATGCACTGGCCGCGTGTGTTTGGGTTTAACCTACCCACAGAAAACCAGAGAGGAGTTCATGCAGACATAACCAAAGCCGCTTTGACTACCACCGCTGCTTTGTCTCTGGTTGACTTTATAATAATGCCAACAGCACCTCCAGCATCTTATGCCTCTTACTCCTGTTGCATGTATTCAATTGTAACGTCATCTGTTCTGTCGGATTCTGGTTGATCTCGGCCTGACCAGAACCGAAGATGGGCCCTGAAGGCTGGTGAGGATTTACTTCCCTGTTTGTTGAATAGATGGGATATCTTGTTTCTGCAGTAATATGCCCGTGTCATGTAGCTCATAAGACTTGATGCTGACTTAGTCACAGTTTCATGCAATATTCTGTTTCTTTAGGTTTTGGTCTACATCCTGAATATTCGTTACCAAGTCAAAACTACACTATACTGTACACTACACTGTATTCATACCCACTACACTGTATTGCTATATCTGTTTGCTGACTGTACTGTACATTCTCTTTCTTTAGCTCTTTTAATCATTATGCTTCCCTCTATTATCTCTCTTTTTGTTCATACTGTACGGGGACTCTCTAAGTATCACACACACACACACACACACACACACACACACACACACACACACACACACACACACACACACACACACAGTGTCGTCCTCCACCCCAGAATAGAAGCGTTTGAATATTGATGAAACGGGGTTGCATAACCACTAGAAGGTTGCTCCCTTTCCCTGTCTCCCTCTGCAGGCTTTACAGAACAGAAAGAAGCTAAATATGAAAATAATAATAATAATAATAATAATAATAAAAAACAGGAAGTCCTGCATAATCATACAATCTCATTAATGACTTACTTGCTATGATGTGCTGATGGATCTGTTTTTGTTGTTGGTTCAGAAAAACATCTTCAGAGAGCGGTTGTTGACTATTATTCATAGTCATAAAGTGTGACACATGACGTCCGGCTGCATTGAGTAAGAACAAGTCACATCGGAAAGAGAAGCCCAGTGCAATCATAGCCTGTTGTTAGAAACCCTTGATTCCGTAGCCAAGATTGCCAGATTTGCAGCGCTGATAAATCTGTCTTCGGCTCCACAGAGAATGATCTGATTCCAGAGGGCTTCTGTACTTTATTGTCATATTGTTTTTTTTAGTCCAGCATGCAGTACTGTCCCAGAATGCAGGGAGACAAACTGATAAGGAACAAGCTATAACTTGTTTGTATGTTGACGCTGATTTGAGACAATGGTGGAATTCCATGTAGCGGCATCTTAAGATGAGAAGGGATGCTTGGAATGAACCACTGCATGTTTACAAAAAAAACATACTTGACCAAAACATGTAACAATTCTTGGCGTTAGAAATGGAGTTGTCTGTTATGGAGTCATCTGTTGATTCATTTCAACCAACTAGAACTAGATGCAGTAGTTTAAAGAGAGTTAAACTCCTCACATTGAAAAAACAACAAAGTCAACCATGGACAGAAGGATGTGGTTTTTTTTTTTTTTTTTTTTTTTTTGGTTTTGAAAGATTTCTAACATTTTGTGAAAGATAAGATGGAAAGTTTACAGTAATTATTTATTTCAAATACATTACACTGAAAATCCTTTAAAAATTTTTAAACAAAATGTTATATAGTTTTTTGGACAAACCAAAAAGTCTACTATTGTTTCTGAGTTTCATGTTAAAATTAAGTGCGAACCTTCCACTTAACTGAAATATGAAAGTTAAGAATAAATATTGTTAAATAATGGTACCTTTACATTAAATTTGTTAAATGTAATTATGTACATTTACAAAAGTTATTTATTTCAGTTATATCAACAACTAAAAGCTTATTGAGACCACTTTTTGACTGATTGGTTAGGTGTTTCTGTGCTAATTCTCGTCACAAATGTTACAATTACTGCTGATTCCAGTCTTAAACAGGTACCATATGCGGAGCTAAACACTGGTGTACTGGACTTGTGATGAATGCAAAAAGCATAGATCAAGTTTTTTGGTGAAGAATAATTTGTTACATTGTGCAATGGTGAAATGACTTTTATTACACTGTTTTTTTTTCTTTTTCTTTTTTTACAACTTTACATGTTTACAATCTGGTAGAAAAAAAATCACCTTCGCTCAATAGCTGTATTTCCCTTTCATGGCAACTGTACAGGGGATGAATTTTTTTGTAACTCATTAGTTCAAATTATATTAAGCCCTGAAATCATGCATAGTTAGGGGTGTGGCCAATTTGAATAACAGCTGCATTGCAGGTATCAAACTGCAAGCTGTGTGCTATGCATCACTTTAGCTAACCAGCGTGCTGTCATGGAAGGCTTATGTAGTTCTGTGGTTAGACCAAGGGCTAACTGACACAATCATCTTGTGAAAGCACCACCAAACTGATCCTGTAATCCTATAAAATGCATTTATTCCTTAGTGGATACAGTCACAGTGGTATTGGATCCAGAACCTATCTTGGGAACACTGGCTATTAGGCAGAAATGCACCCTTGAACTTGTATCTCCATGGTTGTTTGAAGTTGGCTGATAATTAGCAAATGACCCAGTTTTGTCCTACCAAATCTAGGGCACGTCATATTGCCGAAATCGTGATGTTGGCCCATTGGACAGGGCTGTGATCTCCTGAACTAGCTGTAGTGTTCTCGACCTCTTTGGAATGATTTCCCAGGGCTGCTGGCGTAGGAGTTATGTATCGCTCTTATCATTCGTGTGGGCACTGTCTATTTACACAGCATGGATCATTTCTCAGGAAGTGTTCTGACATAGGAAGGAGGTGTTTTGCGTGAAACAGGCAGACAGTGCTGGAGACTGAACACACCCATGCAATCATTTCCTCAGAGTTGCCTAGTCATTATTGGTCACAGTAATCAGTAATTACTCTTTGCTTCTGTATTCTTGTTTGCACTCATGCGGACGACGTTGTCAACACATTCGAGCAGACTGTGGCCAGCCGCTCGTTTGCCTTGCATTATGAGTTTAAAGTCTCCTGCTGTTTACTCACAAGACCAGAGGTTTGTGTAATCATAGTGTCTTTGGTGCTTGAGGGAGCGATATGAACTTGTGAGCTCTGTAACATTTGGATGAAGCAAGCACCAAGTGGCGTCACTCTCGGCAGGTTTTATTTATCCACAATGACTCCATCTGTTGCTCTTTCCGCCGCATTATCCATGCATGACTAAAGAAATATACCTGGGTGGAAAGAAGGACAGACATGCTGAGAGAGTGATAAGAAAAAGGGGCACTTCAAGGATCTGGGAAAATCTATTGGATGTCAATGTGGCAGAATTCTGAACATTAAGACAGAAAAAGGAAAAAACAGGTTAGCAGTTTTCTTTTTAACTATTAATAGACCATGACATACAAAAGCCTGAATATATTTCACCAAATTTATGTGGTTTTTATTCATGTTACGTAAGAAGCAGGTGGAACATATACAGTCAGTGTGTCTAGAGATTTTAAATCTTAGCTAGCTGTGTGATTTTATCCTGAATTAAATATCAAACATTTATCAAGATGTTGGATAGCTACAACATGTGTCATAAACAGACTTAAGTTCAATCAGTTCAGACACTGACTGTAAAAAAAAGGCCACGACACACCTACTGTATGCCACAGTCAGACTGGCTTATTTAATCCCAATAAAAAAATCCTTAAATGTATGTTTTTGAGATACAGGGAAAACAGAAACATATTTTAATTTAGGAATGCCAAATTTATGAATCTATAATGACTGACATTTGTACCATTGGTCCTTCCCCTAATTTTACATAAGTAACCCTGTGAATTGTCTGTCATACTTAACATTAAAGCTACCTAGGTTTTAGGTTCTCCTTGTGCCACTGGGCGGTTCTGACTCCTTTGGGCATGGCTCAACAGGGCCTCAGAAGTCTGCTGTGGTGTCTGGCACCAGGATGTTGCACAACAGATAGTGTGGGTGTTGTGGTTTGCGGTGTGAGGGGCGTCCATGGATTGGACTTGTTTGTCTGGTCAATCCCATGGGTGTGCAATAGAGTTGTGATCCGGGTAGTTTGGAGGCTTTGCCTACTGGGCCCTGTCCGTGGTTGGCTATGGTGCACTGGATGTTCTGGTGCCTTTCTATTGTGGCAAGGATTGTTGTTGTTTTTCAGGATTGTGATTTGTCCTGCATTGACTTTTGGAATAGGGTCAGACAGACTAGCAGTTTCTTTCCTCAAGGTGGAGTGTGTCTATCATCATCTAACAGGTTTCCTGAGTTGAGGTGGAATATTATTATTTATGGCTCTAGATAGGGAAAGATTTCTACTTTTATGAAAAATATGGAACCAAAATATAAAGACACATTTGAAGAGGCTGCCATATTAAGGAAAATCTAGCTAAACTGAAAGCTTATTAAAATTGGCTTTTATACTCTAATGTTATGTCAATACATCTAGTATAATGCTTAGGAATAAATGGCACCACTTAGGGTTGTCTAAGTAACAGTGGAGCAATAATAAATATGAAATACAAAATAGTTTGCTATGAAAACTAAATTTTGGCTGATGAATAGATGAATAGTGTAGTACGTTTTGTTACTATGGTACACCACAGTGATTGTCCCATAAGCAAAAAAGAAAAAAAGAATGTTTAGCGCTGCGTAAGACAATAGGCTTATCTCAGATTACCAGCATTCTGTTTCATACCTGGTAAAAAAAAAAAAAAAAAACAGGCCCGGTCTCATGTCGTCCTCTTCTCCTGTTGCACTTTGTTTGTGGTGTCTGCCTAAAGCCACACTATTACAGGCAGTCAGTATAATACTGTGGCAAAGCCTAAGTTGTGTAATGTAGCTTATTTTGATATTCTCCATTTCTTTGCACAACACTTGTATGCTGTTTTGCTTCTGCTTCAGCTCAGGTGGATATGAACTTGTAATCCCTCTCGGATTCTATCTGATCCTCCAGCGCGAGACACTGTGTGCACATTCTCGAGACAGCACCACTCCTCTCACACATGCCAGAGAATGAAGATGTACAGTATCAGTCATTTTTGTTCACAGCCTGGCGATGACTGCAGCCTTCATCTCGGCTATAATTAAGATCCATTGTTTATGTATTGAATGGCACCAGACAGCATGACAGAGAGTTAATGGCTCTTGGAATAAGATTTATTTCGGATGTTTGTGCATTTTGGATAAAGGAGCTCAAAGGCATACTGTAACTAAAATAAGACACTGACAAGTGAAATTTTTAGCGTTAATATTGCTCTATTTTCATCATTTTGAGGCGTCCAGTTGTAAAACACACCCCGTAGGTGACCTCACTGTGTCATATTCGCCAGTGACACACTGTTTGTCATGTCTCCTGACACAGGTTTGTCAAATGCCTCTTGTATTATGTGCTTCCTAGCATTAGAAGTCATGTATGCATGTGAAAACTGTTAGAGTCAGTGAGGAGTGTTGCAAATGGCTGTATGGAATAGGAAAATATTAAAAAGAACAAATATAAAGCCATGGATGCTTGATTTTCAAGTAGAACAATATGTCCAATTGCATATTATTTCACAATAAGAATAAAAGCACGCAGTAGAGTGCAGGCCACAAATGATAACTTCCTGCAGGTAAAGGTATAACGTCCTGCAGTTAAAGGAATGTTTGGTGAATTCCATAGAAGTAGTTTATGGACAAAACATGTTGAAGTATCAAAAGGACTTGTAACATTTGCTATATATGAAAATTATAGCAAACGTGGCATATAATGATATGAACTAACTAACTGCGCCCTTTCTCAATGCATGAGCTCTTAGATGTTTCCAATTGGCTAGTGCTATGATTGACAGGGGAGAGAGAGTATGCCATCCCTCCCACGCAAATTACCAATTTAACACGCCACAGATGGCTATAGCTCTTATGCCACTTGTCCGAGTGGGATTTTTAAACAGACAGAGAGAAAAGATGTTTGTGAACATTTGTGTAATTGTCTGACAGTCAGGAACAAGGGTGTACTTCCTGTTAAAAACATGAAAGTGCATTTATTATCCATCGGTATGATGGTTTTGCTCATCCTATAATTTTACCAACTTATACAATTTTTTGGTCATACAAAATAAAGGACCACCCATAGCGCATTATCAAAAACAAAGAAGTGCAGAACACCTTCTGTTAGTGAAATTATATAGGCATCATGCTTGCATTTAATTGGCTATTTGGCTGTAATTATAATATAATTAATATAATTGGCTATAATTCTTCTTGGTAATGGACTTTTAAGAGGATTATCCACCATATTCATATTTTATATAAACAAATAAACACACACACACACACATATATACTGTATATATATATACACAGTATGAGCTATTACTCTAATTATTAACAGATTATTAGGCTGATTATTGGGCTGGATGCTACAGTATGCAATGCTAATATAAAGTCCCAGTTATGAATTAAACCAAAACTGCTTCAAAACTTTAAAAAGTCTTATTTTATTTATACACTAATCATTAATGGTTAAGCATTAAAAGGGAACTGTTGTCACCACACAGTCACGTTATTTGCTTATCCTGACCTTTGTAGCAGTGAATTTAGTGTAGCTTGACTTTCACAAATACTAGTCGAAATCGTGTGACCGATTGGATGCTAATGCATCAGGTGACTTTTTTTTCCTTTCCCCCGATCCCTATAACTAAGGTTACCTGCTGATTATTTCACAATAAGAATAAAAGCACGCAGTGAAGTGCAGGCCACATACAGTATGATCTGAATTCAGTCAGTGTAATCATATTCTGCATTAAAAGTATGTCATAAGTAGTGTTATTTTAGGTCATACTAAGTCATCTAGAGTGCAGCCAAACCATTTATTATGCAGCAGTGTAGGAGTGCAACTGCTTGGGTGATGCTCAAAAAATTCTTCCTTGCTTCAGTCGTCGTGTATTTAGTTTTCTATACAAATGATGAGGCCACATACTGGTTGTGTATTTATAGCAGTATGTTATTCATTGTGCGTACGGGTGACACACCCTGAAATGACTAACCGTAACCGTTTTCATAGTGTTTTCCTTACGATTAATGGGACGAAATGTCAATAGGCGCCATGATTAAGTGAAATCAGGAGTTTAGCTTTGTGTTTCACATTTCCTGATTAACTAGGTGCCATAAAGCCATGGCATTATAAGTGGCACACACCCACACGGCACTGGAACAATAGGCTTGTTTAATTTAAGCTTTGGGCTTGTAAAATCAGGGTTTCACTTCAATACAGATTTATCATCAGGTTTATATAAGAAATATTATGGATAATCATAATATGTGTTTATTAGAGACACGCTACTATGGAACATTAATGTTTGCATATGGTGATGAATTGATGGTTATACAGTACAGTAGGTACAGTAGCAGAACATGTCAATATGTGTTCCGTGTTTTTGAGAAGCACTTTCAATAAAGTGACTGTTTGCCAGGGTCACGTGGTGTGTCCGTGTCCTGGTTATTATCCGTATCTGAATATTCCAAACAAAGTTTAGATGATAAACTTTGGTAAATATACTGCACAGACATATAAAGCAGATGTTTTCTGTATGACATGTGTTTAAAGTAACTCTGTTGCCCCCATGTGCTGCACTCTCTGAACTGCAATATGTTATGTTTGTGTGTGGGAAAAACATATGTGTGTGTGTATTTAACCTTGTTTTTTATTTTTGGTTTCAATGATTTAGATTTATGACATGTATTAAACTTAGAATAACTTAATGCACATTTATACATAGAAGTTGTTTTGTAACATTGCTTTGTAATTATGTTACAAAATCTACTAATTAGGGTGAGCGATATGGTAAAAATAACATATTAGGATACGATATAGACAATATTTTGCTTTCCTAACGAGCTGCAAGGAAAATGTGGACCTAATTTTAAATAGATTTTAATTATTTAAAACAATAGATAATCAAATATTCCAAATCAGATGTTTTGCAATTGTGATTACAAAAAATTATAAAGTTAAGTTATAAGAAGACACCACGCTGTCTTAATAACTGTGTTATGATATAATAACAATCATATCACCCAGTCCTATTACTAACTGACTCCTTTTTCAGGATTTTAACCCTGGATTTAACCCTCTTTTTTTTTTTTTAACAAAGAATCCCTTTCATATCTTCATCACAGATGTCACCAGTATTATTACTATTATTATAGCTATATTATTTGCAAAATAATATGGGTCCAAAACCATTTCCATTAATAAAACCACCTAACTCTGCTATGTGACCTTTAGCTGACCTTCATGTCTGACCCTGTTGTCCTCACCCAGTCTCTTCCCTCCTTTTCCCTCAATCACCCAAACCTCTGAGGATCCCTGAGAAAATTGGTCTCCACTGTGCCTGTTTAGAGACGAACTCTCTCTAGTAGGTATTTGTGTGTGTGTGTGTGTTCTTTTCTCATACCTGCATGACCCTGTGCAAGACAAAACCACATTTAGTGATTTGCATTCTATGCAGGAGCTGAAAGTGGGATGCTTAAAGTATTCTGGACACAATGCATGCATCCTGGTTAATTAGGTATAATCACAGTGAATGTCAAAATGTACACCAATCAGCCATAACATTAGCACCACCGACAGGTGACTTAAATAACATTGGTTATCAGTTGTGTAACTAGTAAACTGGTGACATGATCATGGGCACCCTAGAGTAATTTATGCATGTGGGAACCAAAGGATGGCCCACTCCGGCCCAATCAGACAGAAAAGCTAATGTAGCACAAACTGCTTAAAGATATCAGGACAAACTTGCAGAAGGACGAAGGCCTCCAAACACCCCAGATCCCCATCTGATCGAGCGGCAGTGGGTTGCATCGGACAAACAAACCTGAGGAGTCAAAACACATGGACAACCTAAAACCTGGGTGGTTTTAAAGTTATGGCTGCTCAGTGTATATTAGTTTGTGTAACCAGGATATAATATTATACTGTATACTATGCAAACCGAACACAACTGACTCGAGAGAATTATAATAAAGGCTACACATTGCATAGGGAATCTAATGCCTTCTGCTCTTCTAACATGCATGGCTGTTTGTCAGGTCTAATTCACATGCTTTGTATTTTTCTATGTTTATTTATGTGTTTATGGTGTGCGCAAGACTGACTGGAGATGGTAGAATAATCTTTATTTTCTTTCTGTCTTTCAGGTGTGGTTTGAGGAGGAGGAAGAAGACATGGAGGGGGAAAAGGAGGAAGGTCAGGAAGCTAAAGGAAGTATTCCATTCTGTTTACAGGCCGAACACGCTGGGACTCGTACATATTACTTCAGCACTGACAGCTTGGAGGATAGGGAGGAGTGGGTCCAAGCCATGAGTGAGGCAGCCAAGGTCCACATTTCACCACCAACTAGGTACACACACCCCGACCCACACACACGCAGCCATATGTACATGTGTCGCTTGCATTTTTCTTCAATTTTATTACAAATAAATGATACAAATTATTTGACTGCACTGAGCATTCATAATGCTTATTAGTGTTATCCATACTGCACCTAGTAAAACTGCATACACTACACAGCTTTTCTGTCATCTTCCCTCTGTAGAAAAACCTCAGAGTCCACCCCTACAGAAGAACAGAATCATGTCCCAGTGACACAAGGGACAGAGATCAACTCTTGTCCAGAAGATGAGAACTCAAGGACTGAGCAACACGAGCGTGTAAAACGAGGAGTAAATGGGGTAGACAGAAAAGAGATACCAGGTTCCACCACACCAATGTCGACAGATATGGACAGTCGGCAAGGGGAGAGGGGATGCCCACCCCCTCACCATCCTAACGGATGGGGCAACTATGGTTCACGCTACCCTTCCCAGGAGAACATAAGAGAGGTGCGTGAAGTGCAGCCTGAACCCCAAGAGAATATGGTCCTGCGCAGGGGCTTCGTGCCCAGGACGGGACCTGAGAGGATGGCACAGAGGAAAAGCTCTATGACGCAGCTACAGCAGTGGGTGAATCAGCGACGTGGCATGATGCCTCAGGAGGACCTGCGGAGGTATGGATGCATAATAGAGATATTATGTTATATTACCTGTAGGTGGCGTGGTTTGTCTTCAAGATACAGTTGAATAGCTGTATGTTGGTATTTTGTAGGTTAATGTAGTATGGAGATAGCTGCCAGGTGGGCAACCTTTTAATTCAGCTGCCATTACATGAGACACCACAAGCCCAAACACTGTCCATATGAGCAGCTTTCTCTTTATTGTCACATATCTGCTTGATAGAATATGAACTGGATAAATGTATACTCTTCTGCTTTTTCTTTCCCTACAGTCCATCAAGGTATTACACAATGAATCGGGGCGTTTCAGCAGACTACTATGCCATGCACGGTGCCCCTCCGTACCCTGAAGAGTACTCATTGTACCCTCCAGGAATTCGGCCTGACAGCATCTGCTCCATGTCAGCTGCCTACGACAGGATGCCGCCCCGTTGGACGGCTGAGGAAAAGCGGCGTTCGCTGAGGGACACTCCTCTATACGGGCCTCCCCGAGAGCCCCAATGGGTGATGGGGCCTCCCGGACCACATCCCGCTTATTACAGCCAGCTAGAGTCAACCCAGGGGACCATGAGACGTCTCTCATTGCAGCCGCGCTCACGCTCTGTGCCTCGCTCGCCTTCTACGTCATCGGGAGGTGCCTACTCACCCGGACCCCCGAACTTTATCTCACCAGCACGTTCACCAAGTGTCCGGTTCGACAGAGTGCCCGGGCGGCTCAGAGACGAAGGAATCTATGCTGATCCATCAGTCTATGGCATGCGAAGGTCTCTCAGTTCCCCCAAGGTGAATCTGAATCCTAAATACATGTGCATTTCCACCAGTACTCTGAAACTTAGCGTATGGGGTTATCCCAATACAGCACAGTACAGTTCCACAAGCAGTATGACCACTTGTTAGCAGCATCTGTGGAACTCATGAAAACACACCTTGAGTTCCTGAATTTAATTCTTAGTTTCTGACAAGGTTCTTGTGATGTTATTGCATCTTATGACTTCTTTAGTCTCATATACAAAAATATAGTAATCGAGAAGTCTTGTAATATTTGACGGTTAAAACTGTTTTCCTGATCTGTTTCTTTTAGTATGATTTTGCTGGGGATCGACGGTCTCTCACCCAAAATCTTTACCCTTTCAATTACCCAGTCTCTCCCTCTGTTCATGGCAAAATGGTACGTTCCAATTATGCTGTTCACTTTTCTAGTCATGCATATTGTTTCCATATACATATCTGTTTGGTTGACTATACTGCTGAGGGTGCACAAGTGACAAACTGATAGATATAGTGTGTATGTGTTTGCATATTTGTGTCTTGTTAATTTTTGTGATATCACTGTGTTGTTTTAAATGCTATGTTTCTTTTTTTGTCTCTCTCATTGTGGCGTCACTTTGTGTCTTTTTGACCGTGTTTATGTATATGTGTATTTCTTCTCTCTGTCACTGCTTTTATCTATATGAATCTCTGCTACTCACTGTACCTCCGTTCTATCTTGTATATGTCTGGTTGTCTGTGTCTATCTGTGACTGTCTCTGTGCTGGTTTCTGTCTATGTTCCACATCTCTGTATGTTTGGGGCTTTTGCTGCTATGGCCATGCTATGTGCTGCTTCTGTGTGTGACTGACCAATCGCTGCTGCTGCTGCTACTTACACCAGGATGACATTTTAGACCTGCAGCTTCAAAGGAACTTGGATTACCTCGACCAGCAGGTACGCTTAACCCAGCACTGCCAGTGCATTAAAGCTCAACTGCTCATACAGCACTGCTCTAAACATTAACACTGCTTTAGCAATGAAGCTTGAATCTTCCAGTGTGTGAGATAATATGAAGTTGTGGATCCCTTAGGCTGTCATACACCCTGTTCCACTCTCACATTCACTGTCTTATCACATTGTTTCTACTGTACAACTTTGTCCCTGTGTGTGATTGCCCGTTTCGTCTTATTAATAATAAGATTAAATGTTTCCAATCTAAAAACATTCTTTCTGTAGGTGTGCACAAATATAAGGTGTGTTGGTCTATGAGAATTTTTTTAGCATTATGAAGGGAATGTAGGGGGGGGGGGGGGGGGGTGCTATCCCACAAGCCCACTTAAAAACCATCAATGTTTTATTATTATTATTATTATTGTTGTTCTTGTTCTTCTTCTTCTCTTTATTATTATTATAAAAGTCATTATTATTATTATTATTATTATTATTGGGTAGTTGATGAGAGCGTCCTAAATTTTCTCAGTACCGATGAACAAGCATAAAATAAGCATTATTGGAATCTTTCTTAACATGTTGTAAAATAGATGTTTTTGTTCAGCATAATTTTTAAGGTTTGATTGCATCAGGGCAGGACTTAACGCTTAGTGGTCATGGGATTTGAACCTGGGACCTTCTGAACATATCAGATGGGTGAGAAGGGAACAAATTCACTCCTACCATGTTTTACCGCCTCAAATGCCTCCAAAGTCACAAATTGTCTGCGAGTTCCAGACTAGCTTGCCCTCGCAGTGTTTTAAGAAAAAAGGCTGATCACAGGCTTTTTAATGCATGTGACTTTTTATAATGTAAGGCCATAAAAATTAATTACTGCATCACCGTTCGGAAGCTCAGGTTCATCGGGCGGTGACCAGTTATGGCCGAAAAAAAGCAATAAAACAGCTAAATCCAGTCTCTGACAAATCGATTGGTGCATCTCTATTATAAATGTAAAACATAATACTTGCTGCACAAAAGAATCAAAATACATAAGTGTTTACATTTTCCCCATCTCTATTATACCGACAAAAAATAATGCTAAAGTAATAAATTACAAAAGAAAGGAGTATCTCTACTTTGCTTATTAATTTGACATCTTGACATAAAGCTTGTTCAGGTAACATGGCCATAACATGAATATAGGCTTTTTTGGGGGGGTTAGGAACCCTAAAATCTCTTGAGGTGTTGCTATCCCACAAGCCCACTTAAAACCCATCAATGTTTTATTATTATTATTATTATTATTATTATTCATTCATTCATTCATTTTCTATACCGCTTAATCCTGTGTTCAGGGTCGCGGGGGACCTGGAGCCTATCCC
>JAQMYK010000016.1:14803954-14814067 GCA_030014345.1 Clarias buthupogon
CCCCCCTTACCTTTTCTCTCCCCCTTCATAATAAAAGTCCTCACAACAACATCCAACAACACAAAATGGATATGGCTGAATTAACATTGAATATTCAAATATAACATCAGTACTTATTTTTCCAACATAATCTCTGTAGTTATACAACTCTGTTAAACTCAATTTAAACTCTTACATTATTATTAGGCAGTACTGATGAACAAGCATAAAATAAGCGTAATTGGAATCTTTCTAAACATGTTGTAAAATAGATGTTTTTGTCCAGCATCATTTTTAAGGTTTGATTGCACATAATCAGGGCAGGACTTAACGCTCACCCGGGATTTCCTGAATCTTTTTCTACATGTTCTTATGATAATAGGTAGGAGACAGCATAATCCTCTCAGACATGGGAAAGCACATGGTCATCATGGATTTGGGTGTGACTAAAATCCCATAAATACATAATGATAATATTTACTGCACCCATATAAAACTAATCCTATCTAAAAAGGACTTTAATTGTAGGGAATGATGTGACATCTCTACTTCAGGGCAAAATATAATACTTTAAAAGGTCAGTGGTTTTCTTAGTATTACATTTACAATCCACAGAAACTTAGGTAGAAGTAGGTAGCAGTGTGGATATGTAAACGAGAAAAACTGGTTAAAACATTGTGCTAAATGCATTGTGGTTTCCCTTAGTAATAAGCATAAATAAATAAATAAATAAAAGACCCTCAGCAATTGATGGTGTGTTTTCTCTCAGGCAACGGAGGGAGATTACCTAATCGGAATGGTAACCCGAATGGTTGATCGTTCCACCCACAGAACAAAGTTATTCTCACAAGTAAGAGAAATAAGAGTGGCTTCACGAGGCAGGCTTTCGTTTCATATTCCCGATAGATCTACCACTGGGATTCATTTCAGCCTTTCGCTGCCTCTTTCAGGCTCAAATAAATCCATAGATGGTATGAGCTTGTCAAAAGCCAACACAAAGCCTGCCTCTCTGCCTGCTGGATGTTAGGCATGCTGGATGTTAGGTGGTGCTATTTATTTAGGTTATAATTCTTCCCTTATTGTTCCCAATAGGACAGATTATGTTGTTTCTGTTAATTTTATGTTGCTCTGTTTCTTTTTATTTGCTCACATTTTTGTGTATGAATTCTTTCAGTTTTAGTGTCCCTGTCTTTTTTTTTTTATCACATTCTCCATTTTAAGACCATCATGTTCCTTGTTTACTTGTCCTGTGATTGATTAAAATGTGTGATGTCCCTTTCACCATATGTCAGATAACACCAAGACCATAATATTATATTGTTTTCATGCGCTCATCGTGATCACAGCATCTTTAGCACAGCATATGGGAATGGATTGTGCTGCTGCATCAAATGTCAGACTTTTTTTTTTAGGTGTCAAAATTTGTTGGTGCCTGAGTACTGAGTGCTGAGTCTGGTTAATTGGTTGTAAGTAGCACTCAGGAATTAATTTGACTTTCACCTTCTTTAACTTTGATTATAGGTGCCTCCAGCGCATGATATTTACAGGGACCTGCATCCCACATTGAAGCTCAATGAAATGGAGACCAGTGTAAGATTTCATTTTTAATCTATATGCAAATTATGTTTAATAATGTAAATATGCATTAATTTTTCTAAATTAATTAAGCCTTGTTAATTTTGTATAATCTTTTTAAAAGTATCTTATAGAAGAAGTATTGTTGCACCAGACTTGCATATAAATCAATGATAATTCAATGATTTTTCTATATAGAAACTCCTAAATCGCTTGATGGAGCAGAACAGGCTTCTGAAGGAGCAGGAAGCTGTTGTACATCGGTTGCGAATGGACAAGGTAATTTGAATTTTTACTCATTAGTTGAACATTGAAGTTAGTAAACACAGGTCTCAGTGCTCCACCAAAGTGTGTCTACTCCAGCTGAAATATCATAGCAATAGTATCATTTTAGTTGAGTAACAAGTTCTTATATGAGCTCACAAGTAAAACTAAGGGATAACGAGCAGGTAAAAATTTTAGCTCCTAAACACAAAAGAGCAAGAGCTTCTTTTTTGTTTTTTTGTTTTTTTGCCCACCAGTAAGCAACATTTTACATCTGATTAATGAGACATCCAACATAGAATAATAATAATAAAAAAAAACAGCAAGGAATGGTTTAAAAAAAAAAGTTCTAGAATGCAATGCAGCTATAGGATATGGTTGTTTTAAAAGAGACCTGAGCATGATGGGGCTGATTGCAGTGTTAGGATGAAAGCTGAAGTTTTCAGGGCTGATCTGTTTGAGCAGGTAAAAAAGCTGGACCAAACAAAGCCTCAGCAATGAACAAAGGGCTTAACCCCAATGGCAATACTAAAAGGGAAAATTAAACTGAAAAACTTTTCTTTTTTTTTTTTTACTACAGGATATGTTTTAGACACTAATAAATATCATATACAGTATCAGTTACTATACAATGACTTATTTATGTTGGAATTTTCCTTTAATATAAAAAAACAGATGTCTTTATGTCCAAATTGTTCATTTTCTAATGAACTATAAATTGACACATATTTATATTAAAATGACTTATGTGATGACTTCAGTCACCCTTCTTGCACTGCCTGTTTTTTTTTTTTAATAGGATAACTTAGAAGCCACTCTGGTGGCCACACATCAGGACATGGAGCTGTCCAGGACACAGCCACTGACCATGGAGAAACTGCAGATGAAGAAGGAGAGTTTACAGAGCCAGCTCATTAACGTCCGGGGCGAGCTCTCTCAGGCCTCCAGTGTAAGCCGTGCTCTAAAATAGCTTTGTAAAAGTCATTACATAATAATGCTTTATTATATTGAAACAGACATGTTAAAGCATAGAAATTCACAAACTGTTTAAAAACTTTAAGGCTCAACTTAAAAAAAAAAAAAAAGAAAAAATTTTAAAAGTATATACCGTAGGAATATGTAGCAAACAAATGTGCATTTTAGTGCAGTATGCAAATTTTGGGAAAAAAATGCTCTGTCTGCTCAGTCAACCTCATAATAATAAATGTGAGGGTCAAACCCAGCAGCTGTTAATCAGTCTGATTTCTGGTTTCCCCAGACTCTGACCACATCTAGAATGGAGTTGGAAGCTCTGGAGGATGAGGTAAACTCTATTCATGGTGACCTGTGGGAGCAGCTGAATTCTGGAGGACAGGTACATCATCATCATCATGGCCAAATTCATACCATTGACATCTGGTATTAGTTTTCATTAAGGCCTACCCTTGAACACATGCTCATTTAATCTGTGTTTTGTCTTCACCAGTAGCAATATGATTACTGTTAAGTGGTACAACAAATGCAAACATACTGTACAAAAGATACATTAGCAAACTGACCCTGATAGTGGTGAAATAACATAATTATACATTTCATTTGTTGGAGAACTGAAAAGATACAGCCGTGTCACAGTTCATGCACATTCAGCACATGATTAATTATTGATTAAGGCATGAAAGGTTCATTATCAATTAATGAGAAAACATTCACTGCCAGACCTTGTGATGCCGTTTATGAATAATGTATGTTGGTGTCTTATCATTGTAACAAAACAGTTCTTGGGTGAAAACAATACAATTAGGCTTTAGTCATTTTGGTTAAAAATTGGAGTAGAAAACAAACTACAATGATATAGTTATTAAAATAAATATGCTTCTCAGGTTTCAAATTTCTTCTTTGCTTCTCCAGAGTGAGCTGGTCCACCGACACCTGCAGAAAGAGTTCTGGAGGGTTCAAGAAGTTCTCGAGGGGCTGCACAAGAACAACCCCTCTCGGGGCACAGACACGGCAAAACACAGAGGTCAGATTTTTAAACTAGAAATATTTTACATACATACAGTACATACATACATTCATATATACATACAGTACATACGTACATACATATGGTGTATGTACATTTTAATAGGAACACATTTACCCCTACTTATGCATGCAGCGATGTAAAGACTAATCTCATGACTTTGATTGTGGCATGTTTGCTGATGCCAGACGATGGACAATGGAAAAATAATCTGACAAAAACATCTACTGTAGCAAGTAGCAGTTCTCTGGTAAAAACACCTTGTTACAAAGTGAGGTCAAAGCAGAGTCGCCAGACTGTTTTGACCGACAGGAAGGCTACAGTAACTCAACTAACCACCGTCAGTCAATAATGTCTCAGAACACACAATCCAATCAAACTTAAAGGGAATGGGTTACAGAAGGAGCTCACATCAGGTTCCACTAAAAACAAAATCTCCAGCTACAGTACAGGGAACACAAACTCACTGAAACTGGAAAGTTTGACATTTGAGAAACATCATGTGCTGCTGCCACCTGATTGTCTAATTAGCATGAATGAACGTGAACTTGGACAGTGAGTATAGAGCTGTACTGCTTAGGCTTAACTTTTTTTATTTTAATTTTTTGCTTGTTCAGCAGTCAGTGCAGCATCAGGTTCCTTTAGCACAAACAGCCCAGCCAGCCCACTGAGCTCTGTGAGTCTAACCAGCCCTCTCAGCCCCTTCTCACCTGTTCCTGGCTCCCATAATTCACCCACAAAACAGCTGGCAACAGAGGTAAGTCACTACACAAGATTGATTATTTATGAACATTATGCAAATGATTACAAGCTAATACAGGAACAGGAACGTTTTTTCACATTCATAATCTACATTTTCACTTAGGAATAATAATCTGGGAAAAATGTTTACAAAACGCATTGAAATGTTACAAAAGTTTTGAAAACGCGTCGTTCTTGAACTGGAGATGATTCTGTTTTGCACATATCTCATTTACAAGTAAAGTCATAAAAATTTTATCCTCAGAGTGAAATACTAAATTAAATTTATAATTGATCTAATATGTGATTTTCCTCCTGGTACTCCGGTTTCCTCCCACAGTCCAAAGACGTGATATATACAACCTTTATTTTAAATTTAAAAGTTAACAAAATAAAATTTTTTGTCATTTTGGGGGAAAATATATATATTATAAGCAAAAGCCTTTTTGGACAAAACCAGATTTGTTTGTTTGCCAAAATCTTGACACAGTGACCATCACCGTCCAGGCTCCCACAAAAATAATATGAAAGCAGCTTTACATTGTTCATTTGGTGTACTGTGTATTGTTTCGCTTTTATTTAGTCAGATTCATTAAGATGTGGTTACTCCTTTAGACCCCATGCCATTTGTTGAACTACTATTAAGTAAATGCTCAGTTGGTTCCTAATCTCAAATATAATTGGTCTTGCTTAAGTCAGATATCTGCAATACCTCATACTGTTTGCACATTTACATTAACATTTTTAAATCTCTGTTTATAATACACAATTACCCACAAGCCTTAACCGGTGCTCTAACACTATATTACCTGTCTTCTATATTATCTGTCCTTGTTTTTTGTCATAGCTTTAGGCTTTGCCTGCTTGTGTACAAATGCTAGATTTTTTTTTGTAGCAGTGCCAACTTTGTAGGTAACACCACTGGTCTCACCTTTAGTTGATTTCTAAGGAACCTCTATAACAAACTGATCTGCACATTTTATTTTAGGAAAGTCATACAGTATGTTTAAATTTAAAGTGGTCTTATTTATTCATGGAGAACATCTCCAAGAAAGACTATGCAGGAGTGAATGTTAGTAGTGTATGCTGTGTGCAGGCCAGTTTCTGCCCATGTAAACTGTATGGCTTTAATTAAATGTTCCACTTTTGAAAATGAAAAAAAAAAAGAAAACTAACTAAATAAATAAAAAATCCTATATACCACTCTGCTCTTTGCCTGGCTAAGTAACTCCTCCTGATGCATAGCTGTCTTCCTCCTCCCTCACTCTTTTCCTTGTTATCCTTCCCTGTCTCTTTTGGGCTATATTCTTCTCCTTTCTCTTTCTTTCTCCTTTCTTTCCTTCCTTCCTGATTCAGGAGATTGGTCCTCCAAGGCCCCCGCTCCCTAAGTCTTATCAGCCCCTGGATCCCACCGCAATCCTGCCCCCTATCCCTCCCCTCCCTTCTAAGAGCAATGCCTGGCCACGCAGCATGGACAGCTATAAGGAAGACAAAGACACGCACAGGCAAAAGGTATCTCAGAGAAGAAACCCCTACTGTCCCTAACACCAGAGCCAATGTAATATCCCAACCTGAGTATAGCCAGTCCCCCAGATCGTGTTCATCCAACAATCCCTTCATAATTTGCCATCAGTGGTTATATCCTCTTATCCGCACACATCCCTTCATTTTCAATACTTACCTTTTCACTTTCCATCATTGTCTCTTTTCGCTCAATATTCCTTTCTTTGCTACTTATTTTAAACAGATGTTTTTGTCATTTCATGTATTCCTTCACCTTCACTAGTCCCTTTATCCTCGCCAGAGAAATTAAAAGTAGCTGTTCCTCCTCTTGCTATAGTGCCACTTTTCCATCCAGTTAGATACTTTTATTCATCAAATCAATTCCCACTACAGTCATTATCATGTCCCTGCTCCATGCAAAGTTTTAGTATCTGGACTATTCTGAGAAGACCAGGTGACCACATTTGCATTTTGGGCTTCTTTTGTTCATAAATGTATTCATTGATTCTGCTTTTTTGTCCAGCACAACTACACTTCATTAGAGGAAAAGACCAATGATTATGACTTGGAGCAAGACAGACAAGGCAATAAAGGTAGGCGAGGACAGAGTCCTCAGAGACTCCTTATTCTGAATGTATCCAGTTTAATTCTGTAGTAATTCTGCAGTGTTTTTTGTTCTTCCAAGAACATTACTGGGTCATTACTGAGTTCAGACTTACATATAGTATAACATCTTTATAATCATATATCTTTTTTAGGTAGTATTTTTATTAGTTATGAATATGCTTTAAAATCAAGAGCTTATAGAGATATATGCCATCTTATATAAATATATGAAAGGCAAAATTGCAAACATAAAACGTACATTCCTTTTTGTCTGCAGTTGGTATTGTCCCACCAAGGACCAAATCTCCCATGGATGAGAAAGATGGCGTCCATAAGAGAAATGGGAAAGTGCCTAATGGTCACATCTCCAGGGTAGGTCTTTAGATAAGAGAAATGACAAATTCTACCCATTTCTGAAAACTGCCTTAAACGTTAACCTGACATGAAATGTGACTGTTATCGTTGTTATTTCTAGGAGAGGCCGAAGAGTGCTGTGTTCACGGCAGAAGCAAAGTCTAAGATGAGTGTGGAGGAACAGAACGAGAGGATACGTCGAAACCAGAGCAGTTCAGTCAGAGACAAGAGACGCAGCCTTAATCTGTCCAACAACCAGAACTTAGATGCCCTCAAACCTTCTGTCAACTATAGAGTGGTTAGCATCTTTGTACATTCTACATTTATCTTCCATTTATACTGACAATGGTTTGCTAAGCATCTAAGTCACATACAACTCAGTGAAAATGTTTTATAATTAGGGTTAGGGATTGGGATAAGGTGAGGGATTTTTCAGATTTAACAGCGTCAGCAGCTGTTAAAAATATTATTGTAGCACTGTTAATGCATTTCTACTGGAAATGTTTATGATAAAATCTCATTTATTATTATTTATCTCTTAAGTATTTGGGCATCTGGGGTGTTTGATATGTTTTTGGAGTAGTATGTAATGATGCCAGTATTAATGGTATAAACATAAAGCTTGATAAATATATTGAATAATCATTTGGTTCCTTAAGCAATGTTTTATTTATATACAGTATATTCTGGCAAATAGTTGTTCAACAGAAAGACACAGTTACTTTATTACACAGGAGTTTTATTTGGGTGGTACAGTAGCTTAGTGATTAGCACTGTCACTGTGCACCTCAGGGTCTGGGTTCGATTCCTGCCTCGGGTCCATGTGCATAGTGTTTGCTTGTTCTCCTCCCCTGCTTGGTGGGTTTCCTCTGCATACACTGTTTTCCTCCCACAGTCTAAAGACATGCAGATTAGGCAAATTGCCCTTAGTGTATGTGTGAGTGTCTGTGCATGTACTTTGGGATGGATGCCCCCCCTCCAGGGTATACCCCGCCTCGTGCCCCAAGTCTTCTGAGATAGGCTCCAGGCCCCCCAGCCACTCTGTGTACAGGATAAAAGGTATAGATGATGAATGAATGAGTAAACCTTATTTGTTTCCTTGTAGGTGAGGAGAAGACTTACTGCCCACGAAGTGGACATAAAGCACTTGGAGACAGCTATAAGAGGGGAAGGCATGGAGTCTCCAAGAGAAGAAATAGCCCGTTTACGGAGGCAGGTGGAGCCGGAGAATTATGATCTGGATATCGGCAGAGAGGTAAATTAAACTTTGGGGAGCTTAAGTCAGGCTTTCTCAATCAGTGAATCAATTATTCACGTTTTCTTGCTCTGTACACCAACCATGAAGTTTGTCACCTGGAACGAGAGTACAACCCTTGGTCTGTGCAAAAGTGCACTCATATGAAGCTTCTGCAGTCCCACTGGGCTAAATTTGAGTTGGTATCTTATAGTTGGTAAGTTGTAGTGTATTTAGTATCATTGTTTTCTATTTTAACTATTTAAATGTTTCTTTCCACATGAATAGCCTGAACAAGGGTTGTGGACTTTGTATTTGCGTTCTCGGTGACAACCTTCATGGTGAATATGTGCAGAGCAGGAAAATTTATAACGACCAAGACTTATTGTAATGTACTTAATGTATATTCCCCTCAGTTTTGATATAAGTCAGACTATTCCTTTAACACTTCCAGCTCTAGTTAAATGAATATAGTTTCATGTGGAAGACTAAAAGTTAATTAATTATTTAATATTACTAGTAAGTTGTGCCTAGTGTATGACCACTGTTAACATGGGTCTTTTGTATGTTTTTGGTAAACTTTATTAGTTTACCATCAACATAATGTTTTTTAAATTAGTGATTACTAGGCAATGAAAGCAGGTTGTCTCACAAAAATAATTTGCCTCAAATATTGCTCAATATCAACTTGAATAGCACTAATTTAAAAACACTAAATTACAGTCCCAGATGAACAGACCTGGTTAAGATTGTGCTATTCCAACAGTAAAGGTGATTTTGTGAGGTATATATATATTTAACCTTTTTTTTTTTTAGCTGTCTGCCCCAGACAAAGTGGTAATTCCAGAGCGGTATCTGGACATTGAACCTAGCACACCCCTCAGCCCAGAGGAGGAGAAAGAGAAACAGAAGAAGGTGGAACGAATAAAGACGCTCATTGCCAAATCAAAGTAGGTTACTGCTTTTAAGTTATTAAACACAGGCATTCTGTAAAGCAGCGATTTTGAGCATTGTAGGTTTACTAATGTTAGATTTAGTTGTCCAATTTTATGTCATGTTGTGTTGTTGTTACTAGATGGGTATGGTTTGGTTTCTCAAAGTAGCAGTATAACTCTGCATATAATATCCAATCCTTTTTGGAGGCTAGAAATAAATGAGTATACACACTCCATCCATGTGTTTTAATGAAAACCTGGACACCTTGCCATTTATGGAGTTATCTAATCAGCTACTAGAAGCATAACAACATGCTGATACACATCAAGAGCTCCAGTGGTGCTTCTTCAGTGGAGTGTCATGTTTGCATTTGGTAGCTCTTCATACTCAAACGCTCAACATAGAGGTGCCCATGCAATAAATCGATCAAAGACATAGCAAAACTCAATGCTCAATGTTTTGTGTATGCTGAGATGCTTTTCTGCTCCCCTCGGTTGTAAAGAATAATTATATGAGTAACTGGGTATGAATCAATTATCATCTGACTTCTCTTATCAAGAAGAAATTTCTGACTGCCGAACTGTCGCTTACTCAATGTTTTGCCTCAAAGTCACAGAAATCACACTTTACCTTTTATTTACACACTTTTTACATTCTGATGTTTGATGTGAACGAAACCTTAATCGCTTGACCTGATAACTTTTTATTAGGGATGCGACGATACCACTTTTTTGGAAACCGAGTACGAGTACAAGTACTTGAATTTCAGTACTCGCCGATACCGATACCGAGTACTTAATAATAACATGATTTAAATTTACAGAAACCGACGCGAAATTGTTGCGCATGTAATATGGCTCGTTGCGGCGCGAAACTCTCGTGCTTGATTAAATTACTTGTGTTAAATGTGCTACCTTTT
>JAQMYK010000016.1:14835352-14858990 GCA_030014345.1 Clarias buthupogon
ACAGATTATGGGCCAAACTTGGCTGAGTGATGATGGTAGAATAATTATAAAGATCTTGACTAAAACAACATGCATGAGGAAACACAAAGGAATTTTCATTTTCTGCAATGAAAAAGTACTCGAACTAGTTACTTTTATCAGAAAGTAACGCTGTAATGTAGCTTTTTAATGACAGTAATTTTGTAATGTAATTAGTTACTTTAAAAAGTAACGTCCCCCAACACTGGTTTTGAGTACCAAAATATAAACAAACTAGGGTGAATGATACTAAAGATGGATCACTGAATGCTTTATACTGCATGTATCAGTTTCCCAGTGTCCCAGGTTGTCTTTATTTATTCAATTCCTCTTAATTCAATTCAATTCAAATTTGATTTATATCATGCCAATGTCACAAAACAGCATGACAGAATAAATAAATAAATAAATAAATAAATAAAAACATACACAAATATGAAAATAAGTTTAAAATGTGATGAAATTTATAATGAGCAGTTTGTTCTGCATAATTTACTGATAATATATTTCTTATCTTGGCAATATTTTAGAGATCAAAGAAGGTCTTTTACTGCTGAGCAGAGAAAGAGAAATATCCCCATATCCCCATATTGCGATATTCCATTTATTAATGTTTTGTTTCATTTAAAAAATGCTAATATTTATAGTTCTGTGTTTAAGTGTGTTTTTAGTGTTTCCCCCCCAGCATATTTGTCTGTATAAACAGTGGTGACAGGGAGGGTGAGTTATTTCAAGGAAAGAACAGGGTGTTTAGATTACACCGCTTGAATCATAGCTCATGGCTTCCTGAAAGTTCTGCCCTTCTTACAAATTCCAAATCGGTTCCAGTAGAGGCTCAATCATATTTGCAGTGAACATGTATGACAAACTTTCTAAATATATATACAAAGTATAGTGCATGCTATTTGTATTCGAATTTAGAACATATTATTTGCTCATTCTGTTTTGTGCAGTCATATTTGGTTACATGCTTAGTCTATAACAAAAGAGGAAACTCATTTTTATTGTGAGCGTCTGCAATCATTAATTATACAGTATGATGTCTGCAAACACGGTCATGCTGATGTCAGCTGATCTTTGGTTTAAACTAAAGAGAGTTTATCCTTAATTATAAATATACTCTCTCTTTTTCCAGGTCATTCTTTCCAATGGCTTTTGGATTTCTTGGAACCGTATTGAACATGCCATTCCTTACTACAGTAAGTAGGATATGAGTTAGCATTATTCAGCACTGACACAGTAAAAGTGAATTTGATGACGATGGTAATGTTTCTTCTTACTCTGCTTTAGCTATTTAATTATTCAGGAAGCAGTTCCTCTATGGTCTAAGAGGTTCTGACAAAGATGATGGAATATTTGATGGAAGCAAGTGAACGTCTGATCCAATACAGTAGTGTGTGGCAGCTTTGGAAGACAATTTTTTTTTAATGGAACACACTATAAACTCACTGATCAGACAAGTGTGAAATGCATTTTTGTTTATGTTTTTGGTTTCTTTTACCTCTATGTAATGTATTAAATTTGAAGAATATTTGAATTAATATATTGTTTTTTGAATAAACATCGTATTTAAACCATGCTTTTAACATTTTAATGCTCTGGTTTAATTAGAGGTACTCGTACAGTGTATTGCATCTCCAGTTGTACAGTTAATTAACTATGAATAATGCCAAGATGATGATTTCATTTCCTTTTCAAAATAAGGTCCAGTTTCTTAAGCTGGTTGACCCGGTCAAGTTCTTCATCTCCATATTGGAAAAGTATTTGTTTAGCATGGACCCTGTGTACCCTTTTGCTTTTGTTTGTTAAAGCTCTATTTAAAAAGAACTCATGTAATTGAATTATTAGAAGTAGATGGCAAATTCCATAAAGATGCTTCACGATTCCAGTAAATTGGTTGTCAGAACCTATCGATGGACATAGTCAGATCAGAGAGGAAAGACAGAAGGAGTGTTACTAGGGTCTCACCGATGGCCTGCTGAGAAACTAGTGACGCAGGATCGCTTGGAATATAAAAAGGGTTTCGGCAAGTAACACAGAGAATATTAGCGAGTCCCAGATTTACTGCACATCCAGAACTGAAAAATACATACAGGTATGTTATTTACTATTTTGCTCAGAGATAAGCTTTTAAGTAATACAGTTCATGGTTATTTTATATTGCATCGACAACAAATTTATTAGTAGGGTGTGTGTGTGTGGTGGTGGTGGTGGGGGGGGATAAGTATGTGGGTGTAGTTACAAAACTGAGAAAGAAGTACGGTTTAGTTGAAAGCTTGTTGACAAATTTGTCTTGTCCCTGCTGCAACTGCATATCTTTTAGTTTCATTTATACAATTAGTAAAAAGCAAAAAAAATGTTTAAAGCATATAAAGAAGATCTGATTTGCTCCATGATCACATGCTCTTCAGTATTATTATAATATATAGTTGGATGGAAGTACTGACTTTGCTAGTAGTAGTAATACTAGTAGTTATACTAACTGTAATGATCTTATTATAATGGTCCCTACATTTAAATAAAATCTAATCGGTCATAGGTCCTAATAAAATATGGAATAAATATGAATAGATCTCATTTTAAAATGCCCGTACAGCTCTAGTATTACGTTTAACCTTTCAGCAACAGACCATGGCAGGAAACGGTGACGTCATGTTGTCTTTGATGGTGTTTGCCGTTTTTGAAGTGTGAGTGCGTGTGCGTGTGTGTGTGTGTGTGTGTGTGTGAGCATGCATGCATGCACATGTTTATATATCTTAGTGGAGACCAAATCTGTCTGTTCTGAAATTTAGCTAAGTTAACTTTAAACAAGTTTTTTGTTGTTGTTGTTTATTAATTATATTTTACTTTGATGTTAACTGATGTACAATTAGTATTAGATTTAGGTACAGCATACCATTTAATTAGCTGCATTATAAATTATGTCAGTGGGAACATAGAACACATACGTGTGTGTGTGTGTGTGTGTGTGTGTGCGTGTGCGCGCGTGTGTGTGTCGCAGGAAACTATTAGCACAAGCAGGGTACACATGCTCAGTCAATATAACTCACTCCTTTAATCTAACTGCCACAGATCACAGCCCAAGATAACCTCTATCTGACAAAATAGAAGATACAAGATACATAACCATTAGGTGTAAGCTTTAACACTTGTGGATGTCTGCTTATCCCCACCCCCCACCCCCTGTTCTGATTACTGTATGTCCTCACAGACGTACTGCATATACAGTATTTCCCTTCGGTGAAGTCTACTAGAAATGCTCCTGCTTGCAATGATACTCCTAATATCAGTCAGGTTTGGAGAGACCAGTCCCACAAGAGAGTACATTAAAGGTATTACAGAAACACACTTTTTTTTTGTTTATGTTGAATTTGTTCATGATAAGTAATGTTTAGGAATGTCTAAAAAAAAAAAAAAAATAGAAACGCCACCATTCCAGTCTAACTTGACATAACATGATACGGTTTAAGAAGAAGAGGCAGCAGCAAGTGTAATTTTTTTGGTTTAAACTCTTAAGCCTTACGTTAAGGTCGGTTGTGTTCAGTAGCAGTCACAGTCTTGAATTGGCGTGTGATAATTTGTTTTAAGGGAAATTCAATTTCATGGCCTATTCACATCACTTAGTTGTGAAGTGCGTATGTTAGCCGGGACATGATTGAAATTAAACTAGCTGTTAAAATGATGATGAGAAGGTCACTGTTTATTCTCCGAGTCAATTCGGCCTTTGTAAGTCTTTTTATAAATGAGATGCAGAATCTGTTTAGGAAAACAAACAGCTACACACGTGTTTCATCTAAATCTTGGGTCGGAGGGCGATTAAAACCTTTTTGTGACCTGTCATCATCAAATCAGGTCTTAATTAGCATTTTGGTGATATGAGTTATGCATTTTTTTCCGATTCCTAATTCAGTAAGCTTGATACCAAGTTTATTACTGTATCATGTCCAATTGCTAAGAAAGTGCATAGTAAGAAAGAGCGAATCCACAGCCTCATTTTGACACCAGGATTTCCCCCTCAGCTAAAAATAACTGGACTTTTTGAGTAAGATATGGTATTTTTCAACTGATTACTACAAAAATAACAAAAAATATACATTTTTGCCATAGCACAAATCTAACCTCTGTGACTTAGTACTTTATTTGATATCACTGGTCACATTTGTATCTAACATAAGGAAAGTCTAACTGGAAAAACAGAAAGCTCCAAAAAGTCAATTTAATTCCCAACTTTATATTTACCTGACCTAAAGAACAATAAATAGAAGAATAAAATATTTAAATCACAAGACTTACATTAGAATAATCATGTCCAATAATCATATGAGCTTAAATTGTGCCTTCCTGTTCAGTTTCAAATTCTTGTAGGTCTAAGTTGAATTAAATTTATTCCAAATATAAATTATATAAATGATATATAAATCATAAACTCAACATGTGTAATTACTTTGAGTATTATTATATTTTCACATTGACAACTTGATTAGGAACACCTGTATACCTGCTCATTCATGTAATTATTTAATCAATCAATCAATCATTCAATCAATCAATCAATCAACCAATCAATCAATCATGTCAAAGCAGTATGATGCACACAATTGCAAACCAGTTAAATCTTTAAAAAATACTGTATGTCAATATAATCTGCCTATTGTTGGCCAACCTTTCTCAGCAACAGGAAGTTCCCCCACTGAAATCCCTCCCACGGGATGCTTTCAGTTTTTCTTTTTTTAGGCACCATTCTATATAAACTGTAGAAACGGCGATTTGTGAAAATCAAAGTTGATCAACAGTTTCTGAAATATTCAAAGCAGCCAGTTTAGTTTATTTAAGTCTATTCTAAAGCCAAAGATTCAGAGATCATAATATCCCAATACTGATGTTTTAAATTGTCCTATATCTACATGGGTGGAAGATAGCACAGTTGGATGAATGAAATGGGCTAAAGGTGTTCTTAATAAAGAGTTCAGTGGGTGTGTACTTATACCACCCACTGGTACATGTAGGTATACCACTGTATGTTTTTAAAGATGTCTAAAACTGTTGTTTGTCTGATATCTGAAATGTAGATGTGACCCCTGAGGATCGAGTGCTCAAAGTTTTGCAGAGAATCGGCTCACGACCCACACCTGAACCTCCGGAATACAATCTTTTATCTCACCCCTTCATTGACATCTCCAACCCATGGCTAGCACGAATTCCCAGCAGTTCATGGTGGTGGCACCCTGAAAACCCTCATCGCGAAACCAAGAGGAGGCAAAATCTAGCGTCATATAATCTCAATTCATTCGGCCTTCGCTATGGAAAATAAAATTAGGCCTGGCTGCAGAATAAAGCCTGTTTACCACTATTAAGCATTTATAATTGTCTTCATTTTTGGATGAATAATTAATTATAATAGTCTTGGAAATATCACATTTTGACTAGTTTGTTTTGACAGGAACTTGGATTTGGACATAGTGAATAATGATGACTGGTGACAATCGTTTAAAATCTGTTGTCAAATAAACTTTATAATCTTTGATGAAATCCTGTGTGCATAAATGTGATCCATCACATCAAATCATAAATGAAGTCACATTTTAGTTATTTGATTTATGGTGATATTTTCATATTCCTGGTACAATAAGTTCCATTTTGATACAGAGTCTGGTTTAATGATTTTTAAAAAAAAATGCAATTTATTTTTGTATCACAACTGGGGTAACCAGCTTAGAATATTGTTTACTGCAGAGCTTTTAAAACAATGTTTAGGCTTAAAAAGTTTAATTCTTTTGAAGGAGCAAGGAAGATAAATCATCAATATTTATTAAAAGTATTTAATAAAAATTGAAAGTATGATCAATTTCAACAACTGCACACTATTGGCCCTAGGGCAAAAGTAACCTATGAGTCCTCATACTGTACCTGATTTGATTTGACATACCTGTATTGGTTAATTCATTACTGTTAGGTTTAAATGAAGAAGAAGTGTGTCCGAGTTAAGTTTTAAGCTAAGAGAAGAAGAGTTATTTCTTGTTGTGTCCACTGCATCTTGATACACTTACCGATCCGGGCCCGATCGACCGGAAGAGACAAACACACACACACACACACACGCATGCATAATGTCTAAAGATCTCTGTGTATTCTCAGCAAAGAGAGCACATTTAAACGGTGCTATGTCCCGAACATCAAAAGAACCAGTCATTAACATGTCAGTTATAGAGGGACCCGGAGACAGAAAGGAGAGAGGAAATATATTTGCATTCTCCTGATTAAACAAAAGGGTCATAGCAGACAAGAGCCATTTGGATGTATATTTGTCTGGATAGCATAAGGAAGCACAGTGAGGGGTCTGTTCTCAGGGCACAGGGAACGTCTTATTAGATTACAATGTCTAACAATATTATAAAACCTTACAACTTCTAGACCACTTTATAGCACGGAAAAATCTCTCTAGTCCTACCAAAACCAAGGTGATTTATCAGTTATCAATAGCATAATAATAGATACTCAACATATTTATAAAAAAGACAGATAAAAAACTAAAATTTACAAAGCTATTCATTCATTTAGATTAGTTGGTGAGATGTATTATTGTGGGATCTAGTAATACTTAGTGATTTATACAGATCAGTCATAACATTAAATCTATTAATATTAAACTCACTTAATCCACGGGGTGCTCTGATCCCCCGGGGCCATCGTTCACAGACCTTGTTTTAAACGTTTGCACCATTTAAATTTTCTACTGTGGCTAAGAATCTCATCACATTTGTAATCTTCTGTAAATGTTTTATGCCTTCATTCAGGAGAAATTTCATCACACCGGTTTAATCTGAACTCCTCTTGTATTTTGTATTATTTTTGTAAAAATATTATTTCCAATTTAAACACAATATTATGCCCATTCCTTATTAGATGATTCATTGTTCTAATGCTAATTCTGTAATTTTACTGAATAAAAATTCACATAATGTATACAGTATGTAGATATACTGTATGTAGAATACATGTTGACTGATGAGAACATTTAGGAGGAAGGAAGCCCCTCTTTATATGGAGCAGTGTTTTTTTCTTTAGTGGTGAATGCCAGAATGCCTCACCACAAGTTTCCACTAGTCTGACTTGCACGTTTATAACCATGCCAAATCAACTGCATCTTTAACAGGAAATAATACAAAAAAGCTTTTAAGAATATATTTTTTAAAGAATATTTGAAGTTCCTTCAAATTTCTGTAGCTGTAAGAATGGAACCCAATGAGACTAGCAGCTTTGCCATGAGGTCCTCCGCAACTGCCACAACTACAACAAGCAAAGGAGGTGGACAAGGTAAAGCTGATGATTAAAAAGAAAACATTTGGTGATTATATTTATTTTGGTATTTTTTAGTTTGTATAAAAACTGTAAATTAATATAATATATTTAGTTATTTTTGAATTGTTTCTGATGATTAATATAATATATTTTAAAATAGTTTTTCGAATAGTTTTTATTTACATTTTAATGGAATATGCGTATTATTTATCATGTGATTTTAACACTGCCTATCTTTAACTTGGCAGGCAATCCAGCCCTTTTAGAGTAAGTAAAATAACATCAAAAGGTTAATAAATCATTAATGAATAAGTAAACAAATACATTACTAATTAAATACATTAATGACCTTTTTATTTATTTATTAGTAATGTGAATGTATCATTTAATTATCTTAAATCTTAATCTGATTGTTTTTTCACCACCTGATTGTGGAGCGTATACTTAACATTTTGTGTTTTTGGATTTTGGATTAATTTCAGCAGTTTAGCACCATTACTATATTGTGTCATTTGTCTCCTTACCATCATAACTATTCTTCTGCTGGCCTTATTGCTCAAAAAGTCCTTCAAAAAGTGCAAGGGTAAGTAAAAACAAAAAAAATCGAATGCTTGTATTTTTTGACAAAAAAAAAAAACGTTATAGTGATGATTCAGAATTAATTATTCAGAATTAGCTTGAATACGAACTGACTGTTGGATGTCTTTACAGCCTGTGCACAGCCTGTAGCTTATGAATGGCTGATATAAAAATGGCTGATATAAAGATATAATTTAAGATTTAATTCATGTATTAGGATATATTCATATAGATATATACACATATACATATATTCACACTCACATAATTTCCATAGTGAGCTTTAAATGTCTTATAATACTGATAATACCGATAACTGCATTAAAAATCCAAGAAGAACATTTTTGAATCGTAAAAGCATTAAAAGGCACAAAGAATAGAAGAATGATATACAATTTTTAGAAGGACAGGCTAGTGGATCAGGATCATCTGTATTAAAATTATTAGACTCTGATTGTTCTTATAACAGAATTCTATTATTCTTCACAATCATGAACCTCATGTATGAGGTGTTTTATTTTTTGTTTGTATGTTTTTTATGTTTCTTAGTTTTTTTTTATTTCTTACAAAGAAGCACTGAAACCTAATGTTTAATTAAAATTTAAAAAGTTGTAAATAAAGACATTCTATTAAATCAGACAACAACAAGGATAGTGTTCTTACACATGACACTAAGTTAATTATTTAGATACTAAATGAGATTAAAAGGTACAATGAGAAAATAAAATGTTTTCACATATTTGAATGGTAATTTTTTTGTTTATTCCTAGTCCAGTGGACAGTACCTTGCCCGTCATGCAGAAATTGAGGGTTCCTTTCTTCAATGAAAAGGATCCCTTTGCATTTTCTATCTGTACTTAGTGGGTTTCCAAGCTGATTGCCAATTCCTGGCACTACATTCAGAATATACCTTCCTTTGTTCCCTGAGTTCTTTGGGATAGGCTCCAGGCCCCCGTGACCCTACAAAGGATAGGTGTTATAGATATTGGATGACTGGTTAATTTTAAATGTAAAATAAAATTTAGGAAGCTTCTAGGGCTGGCTCACAAAATACACAATTGCGATTATTAAAATGTTGGGTTTAAGCATTGAAACATATAATTTGCTAGTTAGTTAGTTTAAAATAATGATTCATACTTTGTTCCAGAAAACCGGCCTGTCTCGAACATAGAAGGAGGCACTTTTCGCATGAGTGATCTTGGATGTAATGCGGATCATGAAAATCCTAATGCTGACACTGTCAGTCATTCAAACGAAGTACAAACCTACAGTAAGTACAATTTCACAGATTTATGACAATCTTTCCAGATTAGCTGATTCTACCTCAGTTTACCATGCTGTATTTTCTCTTAAAGCCGCATGCAATGATGATTCATCCTCTACTAGTTCTGAGAGCGTGTGCCCTTCAGTAAGTTGTTGTTGTTATTATTATTATTATTATTGTTGTTATTGTTTTAAGTATTCTATTGATTTGCTGTGATGTACTCTTGACTCAATTTATATATAAAATAAGTCTCTACTTATGTATTTATTAATAAGAACTTAACTAACATAGTGTATAATAGAAAATTTGTGTCACAGACTAAAAAAGATTTCATGTTAGTAATTAATTTTTTTTTTACAATTTAATTATTAAAAGTCATTAACATTATTAACAGTGACTTGCTAACAGAATAATCCATAACATTATGAAAAATACGTCTGGTTTAATAATAATAATAGAAACATTTGACTACATTCAAGATTTTTTTATATTTGTTGTTTTTGCAATGCAAAATAAATATGTTTTTTAAATCACCAGCTATATTTTATGTATGCCGGAATTTCTCTTTCAGCATGGAGATAAAAACAACGACAATAACCAGCAATATATTAGTTTGCAAACCACTATACTTCAAAGTGTGGACTATGAAAATATTCTTAAAGGAAATTCCACCAGTACAAACGATTGTGAAAAAAAGATGGGAAAGAAAAACAGGGACTACGTAAACATAGAAGAAGAAAAGAATATGTGTTTTACTAAGGGCAGAAGAAGCAAAACTCGGAGGCCTCAAGGACAACCGGATGAAAGTCAAACCAGCAGCGAGAGCAGCAGTGACGAGAGTGACGACAATTCTGTAAATTACAGCACAGTTGTTTTTAAGGCAGCCACAAATGCAGTCTAAAGATAGCAGTAAATCTGGATTTCTGCTTCAAAAAATGTATGATAATATTTCATTCGCTTTTGTTTGCTGCATAATTTTCAATAGTCATATACCAGATTAATCTTGATAAGATTAAAATGACTGATTTTCCCCCCTTGTTTGATTTGTCAGGCACTTTAATTTATAAGGCTTAACTTTTACCATATATGGGAAAAGAGATCTAATTTTAGGTACAGGACCTGAAAAAGATTTTTTTTTTTTTATCTGATAGATGTCTGTGGTACTGATTTTTATCATAATATCCTGTTAGGAAGGAAAAAAAAACGTGCAGCTAAGCGGGGTGGCAAGATAAAAGGCTTTTTTAGTTTCTGTATTTCTGTGTGCTAGTAATTAGTCAATTTCATACATTTTAATGTTTATTATATGAACATTACAAATTTATCAATCAAACTTCTTGTTGCTATACAATTCTGACCTAACAGTTTTAAGAAAAGAAATATATGTACCGGTTCAATTTCAGTTATTTTTTAGGTAGTATATTAGAGTATTGTTTAACATTAGTAGTCGTGGTATTTTTATTTTGCTTTTTTATTGTATCAATATTATGTTTAGAGGCATTGCTAGAGATGTACACCCCAGTATGTCCCAGTCTAAATCTGGTAGGTAATCAGCACTGCGTAGCTGGAATGCTCCACAAGACCTGCCATCATCACTTGCAGTAAGCTGTAGCAAAACTTTATTTAAGTCTGCACAAAAATCTAAAAGACATTTTTTTTTTTTTTTAAAGTTTACCTTCTTTGTGAGTGTACTAGTAAAAAGAGGCCAGTATTTGACACATATACTGCAAAAAACAGAAGCAATCTTAGGATTCAAAGACTCTCAATGTTCTCAAATTGTAAATGTGTCTGAGACTATCAGTGTACTTTTGAAGGCAAGAGTTCATGCAAAATACTGACTCTGTTTAGTTTACTATTGTTTAAAGCTCTACATAGGTCATTGTATTTGTTTATGTAGAAATCTATTAAGTTTACAATTTTTAAGGAATCCTCCTTTGCAGCACTTACAGAAAAACTATTTTATTCTGTTATAGATTATTGCAGTGTACAGTATGAAATGTGAATGTATCAGAGTAAAATGGAAAAAAAAAGGTGGTTGGCTACTGTTGATTTTTTTTCATGCTAATGTAGGAGGCGAGAAAATGATTGCTGCTAGACAAGCGTGCTGTTTCTTATACTTTCTTTTTATGAAATGTACTAGTTTTTTATATGACAAAATGAGAAAAATCCTTTTTATTTTTTGGAGTTCTGAGAAAAACTAGTTATTTTATTCCTTTTTTAAAAACAAAGCAAGAAGTATTGTAAACTAATAAAGAATATTTTGTGCATGCTTCCTTTGAGTGACAATGGTGATAAAAATCATAAATACCAAAACCTCACAGTATGTCAAATTTGTGGCTGTCTATATGAATTTTGTGTGAACCTTTCGTGTGCACACCATTTCGCCATTTATCACAAAGAAGAAGTCCGCCTGAAGTTGTATTCATGGTCATTTAAGCATGCTATTTATTGTTGATTGGGTTTTAATATAAAATAAAGTAAACTCATTTTTAATTGTGTTTTGTATTGAGTAATTGGCAGCAAATTTGAACAAGGAAAGAAGTGTTGAGTTTTGCTGCTCATGAAATCTTTTTAATTATAAACATTGTAAAAAATCTGTGAAACATACCAGTTTCCATTTTTTTAAAGTAATTCATGACAGCACTTTATTAAAATAAAGGGATGCACCATATAACATTTATTTGTGCATTGTCTGCCTGCATTTACATCAGTGGTCCCATACGATATCCCAAAAGTACGCATAAGAAATCTCAACAGGAAATAGGAGACATAGCATACATACATGCAACAGATTACCACACACAGTTTATGTCTCTCATGTCTTTTGTACACAAAGCTTGTGCATTTTCTGAGTGTTGCAATGTTATTTCTCTGGTTAATTTTCTTTTGAAAATATAACCCCAAGTGCATCGAGGCTCTAACTGCAGCAAAATCAGTTATAGTGATAACAGGATTTTGGAAGTGAAACAGAAGGTTACGCTGCACAACATCAAAATGCCCAATTTCACAGAACATGTCATGGACATTATGTGACGCATACTTGTACTCCATTAATGCTTTGTTGACTGCAGTGGAAGTAACAGAGTGTAAACATTCTTGTAATTCGCTTCAACATTCTCCAAAAATTCACTGAATGCATTTAGTTAATTCATGGCAGCCGCCATTTTGCCCAGTGAATTTAAACCCCATCATGGAAGTTAATTTGAATTTACACATAACTAGACGGAAGAGCCAGAACAGTATAACAACAATCACAGAACTACTGCATAAAAAAACATAGTCATAGTCAAATGAACTAGTTATAACTAATTAGTCAAAATAAAGTAATGAAAAAAACCCTGTGTTTTTTAAATGAGACATACTGTAGACATTTAAACCAGAACCGTGTGTGACAATCGCATTTCTTCTGGTATTCCTGAACACTCAGTTGACAACCCAGAGGCTCTGATTAAAGATTTTAAAAGATTAATGATCAAAGTCACTGTAAATCAAATTATCCCTTTCACCGCAATCACCATCTTGACTCTCACTCAAACAAATCACAGCGTTCCATCATTACTAAATTGGAACGTCATAATCACAAGGAACTGATTAAGAGAAAGAACAGGAACTTAAAGGCCGAATGACCAAGTCCCATATGAAATAAACAAATAAATGACCAAGTCCCATATGAAATAAACTGTAAACTATGATGACAGCACATGCAAACCAATAAACGTGCAAACCTTACTGTGGACAAATTATATATTGAAAGACAACTCTTGACCTTAATGTCTCCCAATGGCTATTCTAATCCTTTCTATTACATCGAGTCAGTTAACTACTATACTGCATATTACAAAATCCCCCCTTCGATACATGCACCCATCAAACTCTCAGTAAGTTTACACGACTTTGTGTTAGTCTGAGTTATTCTGACTGAAACCTACTAAATTAAACTTTACAATTTTGGACTCGCACAACAAGATAATGGGATTTGAACAACTCCTATACAGTACATATAACTCAGATACTGAAAACACCCCTAGGCACTCTGTTCATGCTTCACAGGTCCCACCTCGAGCTTAGACCCAGAAGTCAAATAAATATGTAACAGATGAAGAATCTAACATAAACACAAGGGATAGCATGCATCTCAGGTGTACAATAAGTAAAACATACAGCCTGTATAGGGCTATAAAGAGCCATAAAAATGCCCATGGTTTCACTTCTCAACATGCTACCAGTTTGCTGTGAGTTAACATGTTTGTCGATTGTTATACTGTACAATGCTAACAAGTTAAAAGGGGGTACTGTATATCGCCACCTATCTTATCAATCAAGGAGTCAATAAATCAAACAAAAAAATTCCCCTGCCATGCTTGTATAATGGGACAAGGACAGTAGTTCAATTTAATGTAGTTAAGCAATAACTTGAGCATAAATTGGGTCATTTTAAGTTTCACACTTTACAGACGACCCTGGCAAGTGTGCCTACTTAGTTGTCATCATCATATAACTGCTAACTGCTTATCATATAACTGCTAAATATAGTGTTACCTCAGCATATAAATTTAATCCGTCCCAGAGGCGAGTTCTTAAGGAGAAATGTATTTTCCCACAGGAAATAATGGGGATAATCCATTCCAGCAATCCAAAAATATTTCCAATATTACCAATTTCCAACAGTGTAGTTATATTTTTGCATAGAAAAACAATCAAAACATTTAGAAAAGACATGTAAATGAAGTAATCTATGAAATAAATAAACCTGTGCTGCTTTAAAAACGAAACTGAAAGTATACTTTATATACTTGTTCTGCGTTGCAAAGCAAAATTCAGCCAAAATTTTGGTTTGTAACAAAATTTTGTTTTGTAACTTGAAAATTGTCATGCCCTGTTGGTATGTTGAAGTCCACTGTGCAACAAAATAGGAATTTTTAATGAATACATCATATTAATTCATACTGACATAAAATTAGTCTCTAAACATATGATCTATTGTACCTAAAGGACCCCAACAGTTTGTTACATTAAAGTTTCACCATTAATACATTCTCAAAAATTCCAAATTACACAGTAAACTGAAATCAACTATATTGCCACTATTTAAGGATGATTGGAAGTCTCTACCCTCCCACTCACATATTGATTGATTGATTGATTGATTGATTGATTGATTTAATTAATTAAATAATAAATAAATAAGTAAATAAATAAATAAAGATTATTGCAATTATTAGACCAAACTATGAATTTTGCTAATTGGCCAAATGCTAACACTTAAAATGAGAATCCTACCACAAATCAACTATCTGTTTTACCTCCTTACCACAACACCCACAGATTATTAAATTAATTATTACTAATTTCATAAACCAGAAAACTCAAAATGTCCCTGTCAATGCTGCAAAAATAAAACTCACAATGAGGACAATAACCACCAAACAGTCAATATTACGTCTTAGCAGGTCAATTATAATACTTAATCAAATGGATTTGGGACAACAACTGGGGTCCCCTGGGGTCAGGGGTAGCTCAGTGGTTAAGGCATTGGACTATGGTTCGGAAGATCCCAGGTTCAAACCCCACAACCACCAAGTTGCCACTGTTGGGCCCTTGAGCAAGGCCCTTAACCCTCAACTGCTCACTTGTGTAATGAGATAAAAAAATGTAAGTCGCTCTGGATAAGAGCGTCTGCCAAATGCCTAAATGTAAACAACTCACGGATAAAACAAAAATGAGTGCAAGAAAAAAAAAACAGTGTGCAGATCTTAGAATCATCTCAGGTATACTGCATCTCAGGTATTCTGCTAGTTGCAGGCCTTCCAGAAGGTGGATCAGTTTTAGCTTTTCAACCATTATTTGAAGCATTTGTGCCCAATTTTTATTTGCGCTGCACTCATTGCATAGCCTTTTGAATCATGGAGGAATTTTTAAGCTTTAGGCAAAATTTGATTCAGTGAATTTGAATGCCATGGCCACACAGTAAATGTCCTCACTCAATAGCACCTAGGGTCCCACTGGTGTGACGACTAGTACAGTAAAGTCGTCATTGTTCACATATGCGTATTCCGGTCCACTCTCCTTGGCTGCATCAATCTCACACAAAATGTTCTCATTAAATTAACAATTGCTTGACTTTTTGTGAACGGATATCTTTTTCTGTGACACACACTACATATTTACACTTTATACAATACAAGCAATTCTTGGATGCCATTATTGGTTGTGTTTACATCCCTTCACAAGCAGACACAGACAATGCGTGTGACGTCATACACACAATTTTTGCAAGACTGGAAAACCCAACACCCTGATGCCTACACTATGTCACACTAACTAGATTAATCACATCACCCTGGATTCTGGATTGTGCCACTAGAAAAAACAGAGACCTGCTGTATGCTAATGTGAGTGAAGCTTACAGTGTACAGTTTTCTCCGCTTCATCTGGGAACATCGAACCATGATATTGTCTTCCTGAGTCTTGGTTGGAAGGTCAGTTGGAAGCAGGCTACTGTATGAAGACATACAAAAAGAAAGTGAGGTGACGTTGGGTGAAAACAGAGGGTGGTCTGGGTCTCAGTAGCTAAGGCAGTGGACTACGGTCCGAAAGGTCCCAGGTTTAAACCCCACCACCACCAAGTTGTCCTTAAGCAAAGCCCTCAAGCCTCAACTTTGTTGATGTATAATGAGATAAAAATGTAAGTCACATTGGATAAGGGCGTCTGCCAAATGCTGAAATGTAAAACATCACAGCGTGTAAGAAGAAGGATGGTTTAATAGTGCAATGAGTGCAAATGAGTTTAAACAGTCCACCAATGATTTTGTTGGTTCTGTTATCACCTCCTTTCCCCCCCCCAACCACTATCTCAATCCTCCCCCACACTACAGCATGGGTCCATGCCCCCCTGCCCCCACCATCCTGGTACAAAAGGTCAAAACAGAACTGAGGGGACTCCACCCCAATCAGGGTGCTGACCTGGGTAGGATAAGACTTAGAATACAGTCTGAGAGTTTGTGTCAAAGAACTGAGTGAGTCATTCCAGTGTATTTTTAACCTGTTTGAAACTAGCAAAAGTACCTAAACTATGGGAACATCAAGAGCAGCCCGATAGATTATAATTATTACAAGCCTGTGGCACTGACGTCTCACATTAGGCATCAAGGAGACTTTTGAATGGCTGTTTCTCCATCTCCTTAGACCTCAGGTCAATCATGTACTATATCTCCTACAGTTCATCTTCAGGCAGAAGGTTGGTGTTGGTGACGCTAGCCTCTACCTGCTTCATCAGACCCTTTCCCACCTAGGGGATAGGTGCTGTGAGGAGTCATTTTACTTCTCCAGCACTACAGACTTCAGCACAAACCAGACCCTTTTATTGAGAAACAAGCTGACTGGCATGCAGGTGAATAAAAACCTTGTGATCTGGATCACATACTACCTCACCAGAAGGCCACAGTATTACAAGGTAAACACAGTATATCTCAGAAACTATAGTCGGCAGCACAGGAGCACCTCAGGGGACTGTCCTCACCCCCCTTCCTGTTGACTCTATACACCTCTGACTTAACATAAAACTCAGTCATGCCACAAGCAGACTTTCTCAGATGACACTGCCATTGTTGGATGTATTAGGGACGGACAGGAGTGTGAATACAGAAGCCTAAGGCTTTTGAGGCCTGTTTTATTCTAACCCAGCCTTAGCTGAACATCACCAAAACCAAGAAGATGGAGATTGACTTTCGTCAGTCAGGGTCTCCCATTATGCCTGTCTCCTGAAATCATGTTCAAATCTAATGAAAATCAAATTACCAATCATGTTGAGATGGTGAAATCATACAAATACCTGAGGCTTCAGTTGGATGACAAACTGGACTGTGAACACTGTCTATCTTTTCAAGAAGGTCAGAGCCAGCTTTTGTTCGTGAATAGACAAGGCACTTTTAACATCTGTAATAAAAATAAAACCTTATCCTGATGTTTAACAAATCTGTCAGTGCCAGCATACTTTTTATCAGGTGGTGTGCTAGAGAGGTAGCCTCAGAAACAGGGATGCCACGTGCTTGGACAAGGTGGGCAGGAGAGCTGATTTGGAGCTGCACTCTCTCTAGGAAGTGCATGAGAGGAGGGCATTAAACAAAGTTCTGTCCATCATGGCCCACCATGATTTGTTTGTTTGTGCAAACTCTAGAGACTATTGTGTGTAAAAATCCATGGAAATCAATTGTTTCTGAAATACTCAAACCAGGTCATGTTGTACTAATAACCACACCTAAGGTAAAGTCACAGAGTTCTTTTCCCTATTTTGAGTACACATGCACATGCATGCAGTTATCTAATGAAGCAATCATGTGCTACAGTAGCAATACAGTGCAAAATTCATGCAGATACAGGTCAAGAGCTGCAGTTAATTTTCATGTCAAACTTTAGAATGATGAAATCATTGTAATCCCTGTGACCTTTATCATGACAGGTTGTGTAAGATGCTTTTTGTGACAAGACAGGGCAGACAGATCAAATATTTTCCTCCTCTAGGCAGACTCATTATTGTTGGTTATGATCCTAATCACTGTGGTGACATCCACATACTTGCTATTGTTGCTACATAGTCAGAATGTATAGCAGACTGCTGACGAACCCACCTGTGGGGAATTTCCATTCTTACTGTCAGTATGCATACTTTCCTGTCTGGAACAGCAGTTACTGTAAACAATAAGCAATATCCTGACATTATTTCTGTTTACATCCTTGTCCAGATATATCAGGATTAAGGGCAGAAAGAGTAAATCATCTATTAAGCAAATGTGGCACACTGAAATAGTTTTGGGGGATATTGATGCATATTAATAAATAATAAATAAAATTTTTGGCAGGGCTTAAGTTGCCCAATAAACTGCCCATTTGCAGCTGCATAGCTCAATTTTAATATTCCCAAATTCTCCCACACCACCTCATTTCTTGAATGACATGAAGTGTTTTAGTGCTTAGGTAAATGACCATATTTGCAAAATGCAAACTCTGGTGCATGCTGATGGGTCACACCTAAAGTCTGGGAGATGTAGGGGTGACCTTTTTCAGGTAAGAGTAACAGCCCCCAAAATGTCTCTAGACATTATCTTTTGTAAAATAAATAAATCATCACATTAATTCAAAGCAAGCTTTTCATTTGAATTTGTGTGATGGATATGGTTGAATCAGGATAAGCCCTTTGTGCTAGTGGGGTGGTGCAAGGAGTTGGTATGGCAGACTAAAGAGTCTGGGTCCATTTGCAAGATCCTGAACATCCATCTCTGCTGTAATTATGCTTCAATTATACGTTTATTTTTGTATAATTTTGTCACACAAAAAAAATGGACTGGATCATGTTCAGTGTGGGTATGAATGGGTATTTTGTAATATTTATTTATATATTTATATATACTTTATATATATTTATATATTGTAATATTACTCAGGAACTAGGCTCAAATTCAAGACACCTGAATCAGAGCTAAAAGTATTTTATTATAAAATATAAAGGAAGGCTATGTAGAAAAGTAAGCAAGTTAACAAGTTCCAAACCATTAACAGTCCAGAGTCAAAATCCAGAGTGTGGTGATTGTGCTTTGAACCTTTGGATTATTATCAAAAACCCAAGAAACTGTCCAGAGTCAAAATCCAGTAAAAAAAAAAAAAAAAAAAAAAAACAGGTAGGGGACAAGCACACAAATAGGCTGGAATGAAAAAGTTTGAAGGAGATTTCAATGTATATATCATCACATACAGTATATTATCACTGTAATGCACATTTGCTTGTTAAAAATCTATATGACCTTTTGAAATACCTTCAACAGAATAAAATAAAAGATTTTAAACATTATTAATGTTTAAAATCACCGGAATTAATCTCATAAACAGGTGGGACCATTTTACTAGTTGATAACTCGGTACATTCAATCATCAAATAAGTAACAGATTACACTGCATAGCTAAAAACAGATGATCATTTTATTATATTTTTATGGATTGATCAAATCACCAGGTTTATTCATTCTCTAGATTCTCTTCAGCTCCGATTTGAGGAGAAATGCTGTAGCACACTCTTGATAGAAAAATAATCAACATTGTACTGTATGTAAAGGTAAATTTGTATTAGAACAACTGTAAAGTGCCTCTCTCAGCAAGTTATGTTTCATATAAATAAATTTAAAATAACAATATAACATAATAAAATATAATCTACCACACATTTTGCCTGTCTTTAACTTTACTTAGAAATCTAATAATTAAAATATTTCAGAAATATTATTTTGGTTTGCTGTGTGTGCGTGTGTGTGTGTGTAATCCACTTAACATTATCATCCATAATCGTGTATGAATAATATACATTTTAGTGTTCCACAACATTCACTTAAAACTGTTAAATGAACATGTTCACCCCTAGGAAATATGTGAAATATTCCACAGGTCACATGTAGTCAGAACAGGACATCACAACACAAAGCTGCATCATCCAAATTTCCTGTAGATCAAAAGAAAAAAAAAGTTATATTATTCATTTTTTTGTAAATAATACTATTAAAGTGAATGATGCTATAATTAAGTAATATCACACACGCGGGAGTGCTGTTTATGCAGTCGAAGGCATAGCAGCTGTGCTGATATCCAGCCAAACAGCACGCCCTCGAATGTGATATTGCTTTTTTACAACAGTTCCACAAACATCATTTATTATCAACAGATTATGATTTATTCGTTCATTTAACTTGGTAATTTGCTCAACCAACACCAATATATCCATCCATGCTAACTAACTGCAATTGGCGGAGCTGGAGACTGACAGTCAGTGACCGACAGTTTGCTACAGTATGTTAGCACATAGTCTTAAGCCAAAATGTCCAGATGATCCACTTCCAGATGCTCTGTGATTCTAGAATTAAGGTCAGGTGACCCAGAATTAAGCCCTGCAGTTAATCTCAGTGGTTCTTGAATCCTGAAATGATATGCCTCAGTCATGCCATGCTATGGACCAATCATGCAATGCTCTGCCTGAATCATTCCATGCTGTGCCTGAATCATGTCAGACTACATAATATATATTCATGCTCTGTGATGCCTCCTAGTTTCAAAGTCATCCTGTTTGTACCACCAGTTGGCTTTGCGTATATTGTGATGGTGCCACCTCCTGGCTTTGAGAACAACGTGTCTGCAGAGCACCCCAGCTTCACTGGTGTCATGCTTACTCCACAACCTGGAGTCATGAACAATGTCCCTTCAGCACACCCCACCTTTGCTGATGCCATGCTTCATGCTGGCTTCACACCCTAGTCTCAAGAGTGTCATGATGATGTCATGTTTGTTCCGCACCCTTGCTTTCAAGATATCATGCCTACTCCCCACCATAGCATTGATGATGTCATGCTTGCTTTGTACCTTAGCTTTAATAATGCCTTGCCATTGCCTGGCTTTGATACTATGAAAGGGCTACTGCCCAGCTTTGAGGTGAATTCCAGTTCACCGAAAAATGTATTCCAGTTCCCAGTTCCCATTTATTCTTCGTTCATTCTTCAATTGTGTTTTTGTCTTTTGGTTTCGTTAATCGTTGTCAATAATAAAGATAAATGCGTCCTGCATTTAAAGAGAGATGTCCTGCATCTCCCAAATTTCATGCTAAAAAAACCTGTGTTTTTCCCTGCAAGATTTGCAACATCCATTTATTAAATGAGCTGTTTTTCATTAGTAGGTAAAAACAGAGAGAACAGAGATATTTGGCAAAAAAACAAGAATTATAGCAACTCACCCAATGTTTCCTTCACAAATGTATAATCCCATCTTCCTCTTGTAGATCTGTGATCTTTGAAACAAAAAAAGCAATTAAAATGCTGGAAAGATTCTACAGAACTCTGAAACTCACAACATTTAAGAATTAGGTATTGTATAAATCTCTCTAAAAAAAGAAAAAATGTTTCCATTCCACTTCAATTGTATATTCACTATTGCGAAACAAGTGAAATCTAACCTGTTGCCTGCAGTAGAAGAGGGCAGTGATGAACAGAAGTAGTAAGCATGCAGATGAAATCATGAACATAGTGTACGTAGGGATGTTTACAATTTGGTACTCTTTTCCCCCCAAGTGTCTCTTTATAAGATTTCTGGATCTCTGATCTGATCTGTCCTCAGTGGCTTTTTGACATCTTGAATCTGTAAAAGACCTAGAGGTTTAATCTTTATGTATCTTACAAGGAAGAACAACTCTAGCAGAAATGGTTCCAGACATTAAAATCTAAAAATCTTTAAGGAATCCTTTTATTAACTACCAAAAGAGAAAGAATATGGGATGTTTAGTTGTTTAGAAATGCACTAAAACACAAAGCTTCTTTAAAGGTTTTGTTTTAGGGAGAGTTATAGGATTGACGTAGAATGCTACAGTACATACTGTAAAGGCAGCACAGGAAAATATTCAAGTAGAACCTTTTTATCAAGCTAAACCTTGTTTAACTATCCAAATATGAGTTTATTTAAAAAAATGTACATTTAACGTAACTCAAGTTGATCTTATACTGTATCAAGAATATCTGCATCTCATCGCTGTGCATGTAACAGAATTGAAATAAACATCACCTTTGCAGTCTGGTTCCTTGATGATGTTTTTAAACAGTTGTAAAGGCTTGTCGATGTGATGATGCATCTGAGGTTGTGTAGGACTGTTGTGTTCAACATGTTCTGTTTCTTCAGAAGTTATCTCTAAGAGTTTGACCTTTGTATTCTTCCTAATTCCTGTGGTTTCAGCAATCCAGCTCCAAAGCAGTTTGGAATAGGTAACAGACGGCGTTTCTTGCTTTCTGCTACCTAAAGATCTCTTGGCGAGTACAAGCACTGGGTTCCTGTCTGAAATTAGTGTTGTGTTATTTTTTTCAGATGGCTGTGATGTTTCTGATTGGAGAACAGTTCTTGTTGGAATGCTAGGTAATTCGCTTGAAGTTGTAATTGATTGTTGCTCACTTTCCTCTGCAATGGAGGAATTGCTGCTGTTGGATTTTTGGAAATTTGGAGTGGGAGAAATAATGAAATTTGCAGATTCCTCATGAATTGGTACAGAATGTTGTTCTGTAAAGTGTTCTGATTTGGTGTGCAGCCCAGTAAAAGGCTCCGGAGCTGGCGAAGTTGCACAAATCTGTTTTGGGGTTGAGTTCCGTGCGTCATCTGTGACTGCAGGCTCAGATGCTATAGAGCTTTCATTCTTGTTCCTGAATATGTAAGCTCCTGATTGGGTATGGGAAGGAGATGTGGAAGATGCAGTTGGAGTTGAGGTGGCCTTCAAAGGGTCTTGGCAAGAGCACTGGCAATCGGGGGCTCCTAAAACCAAACAGTCAGACCATGTTATATATCTGATATTCAATACCATTTACGTTAAATAACATCACGATGTGTCTACAAACCGATATTTAGTTTTGCTCATCCAGGTTACCTGTGTTTTGGACGTAAGTTGCAGTGGTGGATTCTGAAAAGTTATTTGCATATTCATCCTGACAGTTCCAATCCACAGGGTTATCACTTTTACTCATCAGCCTTTTGTACATCTGAAACACCTCTGCTGTTTTTTGTAGACCCTCTCTGGACCAAGATGTGTACATTCGTGCAAACTTCTCTGGGTTTTCCTGAGTATAAAAAAAAAAAAAAAAAATGAATGCAGTTATGAATGCCACTTAAAGGTAATAAATATAGAGCTTTAAAAGCTTGCAAGGACCATGCTTCCGAACATAAACTGAAAGGCTGAATGATTCCTCTGTCAGAACATTCAGTGATAAAAAGTTATATTGCTGCCATAAACGCCACGAAAGTAGAATTTGAAATTAATTTCTAAATTTGTTTGACTAATTTTCAGTACATTCATACTGTATTTTAAGATCAAATAACTCAATTACTGTAGGTCAGATAACCAGTTTGTCACAAACTGTTAGATGTTGGACTGTGGGCATGGTGTTGCAAGGCATAGACGCAGAGGGGGATGATGTGTAAACAGTCTTTTTAATAACAAAACCAAACAAACATGAACAAAGGAAGTTGGCTTGAACTTGGAGCATACTATAAACAGAACTCAAAACACTTAAACATACACAGACTAGGGATTACACAAACTAATACAATACAGACAGGGGATACAAACCAGACAAGACAAACTAAACAGTCTAGCGGACTTAACACAAGGGACAATACACGCAAGGGGATAAACACACAAGACAGGCTTGGCTAGGGCTACTAGCTGTTATGCACATTAGCTGCTAAGCTAGCTAGTAGCCAAACAGACCAATTGCTAAACAGGCAAGTAGCCAGAGACCCAAGGGATGAACAGACTAGGTACACAGCAGACTAGGTATGGAACAGACTAAGAACTTTAAGGTTAGTGGCTAAACAGGTTAGTACCTAAACATACTAAGAGCTAGACAGACTCGAAGACTAGACAGACTAAGATCTAAGCAGGTTAGTAGTGCACTGATTAGTATTTATACAGACTAA
>JAQMYK010000016.1:14859090-14874323 GCA_030014345.1 Clarias buthupogon
TAATGCTCGACCCAGTTTCCCAGAACAACCAGCTATTTATAATGAGATTAATGAGCTACCTCGTTCAGGTGAGCACCTTCTGGGAAACTGAGTCTACCAACAAAAACTACAAAACAAACACAGTGCCCTCTAGTGGGCAACCCTCACACAGTTGTGCGTATCTCCAATGTGTTTGTTCTTTGGGGGTTTCTCATATACGTTAAGCCAACATCTGCAATTATATTCTGCCATGATTTAAAAGTGGTCACATCCTCATCTGGTTGACACTTCCGGTCAAGTTATAAATCTGATGTGAGCACTGTTAATATACTTATGTTAATGGCCCATAATCACAAGGTTAAGCATGCTAACTCCAAAATGAAATTAACATGAGTTTGGTTGAGTTAACTCTAATATACTGCATTCTAAATACCCTGAGGCACAACTTCAAGTCATCAACATTCGTATCTAATTACAACTTTTCTTATTATTTAATCCATGCACTGTATAAAATTCTTTTCACATTCCATTGATTATAATGATATTCATAAAACTTGATATTTGTGATTAATTTGTCAGAGGCAATTTCCTGAACCTCACTGATCCTCTTAATAAAGTTTAACATTATATTTTTTCAGTGAAATATTTGGAAACAATTAAATTCAACATTACCTCAATCTCTTCGTTGATATGAGGGATGCATTCATGGGAATAAATGTTGTAGATCATGTCCTTCAGTGTATTGGTGTAGTTATAGTTATCAGAACCCTCTTCATATGTAAAGTGGGTGTTCAAAAGAACAAGGATGTATGGAAATGCTGCTTTAATGTAACAGATTTCACTCTGCAAAGATAAAGCAGGAACAATCAATAAATTGTATTATTTCTTGATTTTCACTTTTTAATCTTCACCAATTTCCACCAACCTGGCTGTATTAAAGGTTAAAGAACTCTATTTGATACACATTTTAAGGGTTTCAGGTACCAACATGAACTTTCCTTCTTGTAATACAAGCTTCTTAATATATATTTCTTGATACAGTATATAATTTGTGTCATGCTTGTTTAAATATAAAATTTTTATATAGTAGAAAACTACAGTAAATGCTGCTGGACCTTTAAAGGGTTTGGCGGATTTTGTGCATTTGGGGTTATGTTCAAGTATGGCAAACATGGTGACCCTATTAAAATGAACATGTAAACAATAAAACAGCAGTGTCAGCAGTGAATGTCACATTAATGTGACAGTGTTAGTTGTGGTAAGAGATGGAATAAATAGTTTCAAAAGTCCTCAAATGTGTTTATGCTGATGCTTTTGCAACCTCAAACAAATGGAAATTTACAATGGGCATCGGATCCAGTTATAAGGGTAGTGGGCACTGAGATCAACATTGACAAAATGCAAAACCATATCAACAATTTACAAACACACATCATAAACAAGAACCCAATGGCAATATTGGGCTTGACACATAATAGAAGAAACCCCACATAGTGTAATTTAGGTTTTCTAAGATCAACACAGTGTCGCAAATTCAATTCAGTGGCCCCAAAAGTACATCAGATGAGTTTATGTAAACGTCGGACTACAGTACATCTGCATATTCAGCCAGCATTTGACTATCATCACACTGATTTTATCATTTGTTCTGTAGTGTCTTTGACAGCAATGATAGCAACAGAAAAGCAGATACCTGTAGTTTTGGCTAGTCATGAAGCACATCATCACGGCATAATACCTTTATCTCTGCTCTGTCTGAGAATCACATTGGACAGATGTCTGTAAACAGGTCAAATTTGGCTCTTTTACCGGTGCTTAAATTATTTGACACAACAGGAATGCTATTATCAGCTATTATCTTTCCAAGAAGCCCTCATGTCTGTGTTTTCTTCTGGCTCACCCTTTTAGTTATGCTGTTATAGTTAGTCATGCCGGAGTCACGGCTTACACACTGCTCTAAATATAGTTCAGCCTTTATTCGTCACACATACATTACTGCACAGTGAAATTCTTTATTCTTTGCATATCCCAGTTTATTGTTAGTAGGCAGGGGTCAGAGCGTAGGGGTCAGCCATTTTACAGCACCCCTGGAGCAGACTGGGTTAAGGGCCTTGCTCAAGGGCCCAACAGCAGCAACCTGGTGGAGAAGGGGCTTGAACCGCGGATCTTTTGATCCGTAACTGGGAGCCTTAACACACTGAGCCACCACTGCCCCAAACCACCATTGCCCCCAGCCTTACACACCGGCCTTATCCATAATAAGACTGTGAGTATACCTTACTGTTCTCTCTCTTTCTCGTTCTGTTAAGCTACACATGGCATTCCTGAGTTTCCAGTCCCTCTCTGCACTCTGGACCTTTTTGACACATCCTGGTGCCCTGCTTCTTATTGGAGTTCTCATTGCATGGAGGCCTCTGGCTTAGTGTTGAGGATGGCCCTGACAATGAAGATGGTCTTGAACTCAGGGCAGTGTTTCTCTGATGGCTTGTGACAACAGTTACTTAATAGTTTAAGACTCAAAAACCACCATAGAAAGTGGACTTCATATTAACTTAATACCCACATTTTAGTGCACACATTTTAGAGCTACAGTATCATGTTCATTGTAAAACACTACCATCGTATTGAAATGAAATGTTTCTGATAATGCTGTTGCACTAGCAACAAAGTCATCATTTAGAAAATTTTGTTATGCTGTAGTCATTTATTCACACGCAGTCATTACAATTTTCTGCTTTTCAGAGAGAACTTATACAGTCCTTCCAGAAATCAACAAAAGTTGTGTATGTGCTTTCTGAACAAATCTGCTACTAAGAACAGATTGAAAAGACTAGTTAAACATTAAGCATGTTGCTGCAGCATAGGGTGATCAGAGAGACAATGGGCTATCCCTGCTCTTGAGCAAAGCCCACAGAAGCTCTCCACTAGCAACATTCTTGAGTAACCCTTCCTCTGGAGAGCGATCCTGCAGTGGGTCTGCTGCATACTGGAGCAACAGTGGCACTGTGTTTTTGCAACCTCATATATGGCAAAGACAAAGAAAAATGGAACAGTGAAATGGTCTTGTGCTGACGTCCAGCATTACTGGCAGAGGCAGTTCAGTTAACAGAGGACCATTTCAAGGCTCATCAAGGAACGAGTGGCTTCTCATCCTCTGTATCTCTCAAAGAATCCGGCCCTTAATCTGATGGCCAGAACCTAATGCGCACTCAGCCAATTACGACACCAGGAACTTTCTGCTCTTAAAAGATCTTTCTTTTCAGCCTGCGCAGCCGGCCTAAAGTTGGACTCGATTTTTTTTTGCGATTGCGAGTCTTAATCCTGGTTTCCTTTCCAATGAAAGTGGTTCCCTGCTCATATATCTTCTCCTTCCTCCTCTTCCTCCTTGTGTCTACTTCCATTTACCTGAAGTTTGGTGAATCAGGTGCCATAATTGTGAAAATGAAACCAGGGTCAGTTTATTGCCTTTGTGGAAAGTCAGGACATTTCCAGGGGCAATGAGGGACCAGATCGGGCAAGGACATACGGTATACAAGTATGTATTCAAAGGGGTACATATCACACTTTGGTGTAAGTGTGATATGTATAAGGCCAAGATTAACCTCAATTAACCCAAGTCTGATCAGTTCACCAAAGCTTTGACTCTATTGGGTGGGCATCTGGCACCCAATGCCCACCCGTGGGAAAACCCACGGGCCATCCCAAAAGTTTCATTGAGCCCTTTATCATTAATCAAGGTTCCATTTGAGTAAATTGTTATTGTGTGTGTGTGTGTACATGTTCTTTCTGAATGCATGACTACTTTAGTTATGCAACTACTGTATGTAAATTCCAAGACAATTGTGTCTACAGAAACATCCCAATTACTAGATGGAGCCCCACCTCACCTTGACTACTCAGAACCTCTCTGTTATTCTTATCTCAAAATACAGAATATTTTTGGGACATGATTGTACTAGTCTTAGTAGATTGCACAAAAGGGCATTTATGATGTCCCTGTCTTCAAGAAGCTGTGGACGACTGCAGAGGTGCATTCACTGTTGAGGAACTGATGCTCAGACTATAGAGCAGATGAAAAAGGCAAATATATAAAAGGTTTTTGTGGGTTTTTTTTATGCTTTTTGTTTTAGATTTTAGTAGCAATTGTGCTGTAATTGTGTAATTGTTCTGTTTACATGCTTGCACACATGCACTTTATGTTGTCCAGTACTGTAGTCTAATTTAGTTTTGTTGGAGCTTCATGTAGTCCTGGGTCGTTTTTGGTGGCAAAGTTAAAGATAGCACATTTTGGCATGAAGGGGATTTAAAAAGACTTTAAAACCTGAAGTTAAGTATAAACTCGAACACTTTACAAATACATTTAAATGTAATGAGAGTTATAAATTGTTTAAAATATTGGTTAAGCACAGTAAAGCCATGTTCATTCAGCACAATTTAAATATATTGAGGTCCAAAAGTCTAAAATTATGTTGAAAATTTGTGAGAATGGAATTTTGAAACATTTAAACACGAAAAATATAAAGTTTTAATATCTTTAATCTAATATACAATATTTTGCACAGATTTAGGTCCCTATATGAACATAAGCATTTTTTAAAATATTGACCATGTTAACTGCTTAGCTCAAAAGTTCATATTTTCATAATACCTAATTTTTTCTTAAGCATACAGTATGTTCAGATGACATTTTAATAATTTGATCTAAAAATGGATCATAAGTTTTTGGACAAAAGCAGCTAAGTATATGAAAAGTAAAGATGAACATAAAATGCATACCAGGTTTTGGCGTTCGGTGAACCAATAGGTTATAGAACATCCATTTTGAACTTGGTTCATAATCTGTAATTGAACAATTAAAACATATATTTAAAATAGTTTAAATTGCTGGTGGTAATCTAAAGTTTATTCTAGATGTACTGTAGCACAACACTTAATAGAAAATGAATAATAGCACTTATACAATGTAAAATAATGCCTTAAGATCAATGTTATATAAAAGCCTTACCAGTTTTCTTAAAATCAGGAGATGTTCCTCAGTCACAGAATGTTCACATGAACCAGTTACAGAACCAGAGGTCAAGTGCAAGCACAGGACAAGGCAGGAGCACAGATGCCTTATCTTCAGTCACATATAAAACAATCACATGTGAATGGACTGACATGTTAACTGTATTTTTGTAGCATAGTCAAGCATTATAGTTGTTTTCTATTTGTTCATCAGAATTCATTCATCAGAATGGTGGATATTTGAAACATCTACAAAATAGTGTCAAAAAAGCCAAAGCATTCTTATAAATGCCACCTGTTTTTTTTTTTTTTTTTACAATACTTAGTGGCCCAGACAAGAGATTTGATCAGTAAGGTTTGTTTGATATGATATAAGGATATTCAAAACAATATTATATGTTCAAAAAATTTTGATACCTGACCGTCAAACCCATCTGTCCTTTTTGAACTGCCAACTCCTATTTTGTTCCCCTTTTAAAAACAGCAACTATTCCTTTGGAAAGCCCTTCTACTAGATATTGGAACATGGCTGTGGGCAATTGTACTCTTTCAGCCACTAGAGTATACTGTAAGTGACACTTTGCAATTTATCCAAAAAAGGTCTTGGGGTTGAGGTCAGGGCAATGTGCAGGCCATTCCAAACTTGGCAAAGCATGTCATCATTGACATCGTATTGTGCACAGGGACATTGTTGTGCTGGAATATTTTTGGGCTAGTTCCAGGGGAAATTATATGTAATGGTTTTCCACATTTTGTCCTTTTTATCTCATCTGCACACAATACTCTACAATGGCAAAGTAAAAACTGGTGTTTGCACATCTGGCTGCAATAAAAGCATAGGCAGAGTTTTGAGAGTTTGGTGTCTGAAATACTGTATGGCATATAAATAGGTTGAATTATAACATTTATCTATGTAAACAAAAGAAAACTTTTGTCTGTATGTTGGTCAGACCTCACTCTTTCAATGATGTTTTTATGTTTCGGCTATTGGAGGACCCGAAATTGGAGGATAAGAAACGTTTCTCTGTCTGTCTGTCTGTATATCTGTCCAGCCAGATTTCGTCACAGCATCACACAAAACTATTTTAACATTTAATGGAATGTTGGCAGTACTTTGGTATTTGCTTGAAGTTAAACCTGCACCAATCAAAATGCGAATTATGAGTAGTTATATGCCAGATTAAATCACAGCGTCTGTGATTTGTTTTTTGGAAAGTTTCTTTTATTCTTCTTGGCAGAATTATTTAAGCACAACCAGGTTGAATGGTCAGCGTCAGGTCTCTCCAGAGATGTTTAGTAGATTCAGTCCAGATTAGGCCACTACAGGGCTTAAAAAGGTAATTCTGAAGCCACTCCTGTGTTTTCCTGGCAGTATTCGGGTCACTGTTATTCTTATTTTTCTGCCATTTTTCCTTTATACTGCCTAGTCTCCCAGTCCTAATTGCAGAAAGAAATCCCCACAGCATGATGCTGCCGCCACCATGTTTGACTGTAGGGATTGTTTTAGTAAGGTGATGTGCAGTGCCTGAATTACTGATTCCAAATAGTTCAACCATTGTGTCATCAGGACAGAGGTTATTATTTATTTCTTATTTTCTGAGAGTGCTTCAGGGGATTTTTGGCAAACCCCCTGATGGATGTCATGTGCATTTTAGGGAGGATGGTGTGGAACCTTTCTACTGGAGGCCTGATTGATGGAGTACTATAGTGATGGATGTCCTTGTGTAATGCTCCTCCATCTCCGAAAGGGAATGCTGGATCTCATTTATAGTGACCCTTGTGATCTTGGCTACCTGTCTAACTAAGGCCCTTTATCTGCAGTTACTCAGTTTGGCTGGGTGGCCAAATCTAGGAAGACTGGTGGTTATTCCAAATCGCCTCCATTTAAGAATGCTGGGTGTACCATTCCCTTGGGCACTTTCGAGGCTGCGAGGATTTTCTTGTATTCTACACCAGATTGGAAGCTTAATATCTTAATATAATCCTCACAGGTCTACAGACAATTCTCTGGACCTCAAGGCTTTATTATCACTCATTTTGACATACTCCAATCATGGTAAAACCTTATACAGTATGGTGTGTGTGCCTTTCTTAAATATGTCCCATGAATCAAGTTAGACAGAGGTGGATGCAATTCAGTTTTGAAAAGCATCTCAAGGACGACTGATATGACTAGAATGCACCAGAGCTCAATTGCAAGTTTCATAACGAAGAGAACAAATACTTATATACTTAAAAAGATATTTCAGTCGATAAATAACAAATAAATAACAAAGGGAATGAATACTTATGTAAATTAGATATTTCAGTCTATAGATAGATAGATAGATAGATAGATAGACAAAACACTCCAAACACCTGCTTTTAATGTGTTATTGTGCAGTAATGTATGAAAAAAGGATCTGAATCCATTAAAAATTATGTTTTTAATTATGATTAAATGTACACAACTTCTGCATTAACTACAGATGTAATTCTGCCCTAAGATTCTTGCCATTTATTTTTAGTTTTCATTGTTGTTATGTCACATATATAAGATGTTTTTGAATTTGCCATTCCATTTAAGCCTATATTCCTTTAGATGCATTATGTTTTATTGGAATATGGCAATAAATAATGCATTATAATTTTATTGTAGTTATTACAATAAAATTGTAGCAAAGTGCACTATAGCATATTGCATGTCTTACTTAAGGCATATTTATTATACTGTTAGGGCATGTCCTAACATGAAGCGGGAATGGAATGACTGTAATAGGTTTCATTTACTGGATTGTTATATAAAATCTTAACCAATGCCAAAAGAATGAGTCCTAGGTTTACTGGTCAAGATTTTCAGACCACATTCTTCTGTCATTCCTGGTATAGTGGTTCTTTCAGTTTAGTATACTGACACAGAAGAATGTGTGGGCTGAACACATGTTTTAGAGTGAAATACCAATGAATATTTGTTTGTTCTAACCTTTAACGTTGCATCCTGCATCTCTCTCTCTCTCTCTCTCTCTCTCTCTCTCTCTCTCTCTCTCTTTTATATGACTCTTTCATATAAAAAAAATCCCTTACTTTGAAAATAGTCCATTGTGGATTAAATTAAAATTAAAGAGTATGAAAGAATTAGTTAAGAGTATGTTTAATAGTATAACTTACATTCATGTAATATAGCATTAAGTGCATTAAGTAAAATAAATGTCAGAAATGCATGTCATGATATGTCCATCCTAAATGTTGTCTTTTCATAACTTTCCTTTCACAACTTGTACACAGTACATCCCCAATGTTAATTTAACATCCATCTGGACTCATATAAACACTGCTTGCTGTTAATTCAACACTCTAAGTAATAGATCAACATTGGGAATTTATAGCACTGTCAGAGAATTTCTGGTTATTTTCGAATATGTCCTACATATATACTGTAACACAACTTTATAGAATAAAGTTTTGAACACTTACCTTGGCTTTGTAGGTTGTTGTGTGTGTGTTCATCTGGCTGGCTTAAGCAAGGAAAAATGTGCAAAGTCCACATTTAGATAAATTGCAGTTTCTAGGCATTTCTTCTTTGTCTGGGACAAAAAAGAACAAGTCAACTTTGGATCTTCATAGCTAAAAGAAAAGTAGTTTAAATGTTTCAGATATTTTACAGGTTTTAAAAACTGTCTACATATAATTAGCATACTCGTTTAAGTAGTGCAACTTCACCTGACAAGACGAATATGTGAAAAAGCTCATACTCCCTACAGCACTAATAAAGTCTGCACAGCTGAGTCCCTCCCACCCACCTCTTTCCTTAGCATCATGTTTTTTTAATGGGAAATCATGCTCTGTAGGAATTTTTTTTTATGGCTAGGAAACATTTCGATGTTATTTCTCTGGAACTTAACTCTGATATCAAAATCAAGCCAAGGCTTTACTTTTTGACATCCAGGGGTACCAGAGATACAAACGATTTCATAATGCAGGAACATAATCACTTTCGGTATTAATGCATGTTTGACTATTTAATGGAAGGGTATTGAAGAGCATCACTGGTGCAATATATAGAACAGAAATATAATTGTGCAATATTTAAAGAACAGGAAAACCATCACCTTACATAAATCTATATTAACCCTGTTATTGACAGGGCATCCGGAAAGTATTCACGGCACTTCACTTTTCCCACAGTTTGTTATATTACAGCCTGATTCCATAATGGATTAAATTCATTACTTTCCTCGAAATTCTACAAACCATAATGACAATGTGAAAGAAGTTTGTTTGAAATCTTTTGCAAATTTATTAAAAATAAAAAAAGCACCAGTGGTAAATTCAGTTGATTGGAAATGATTTCGAAAGGCACACACATGCCTATATAAGGTCCCACAGTTAGCAGTGCAAGTCAGAGCACAAACCAAGCAATTAAGTGGCCTCCATCAACCATAAATGGAAGAAGTTGAATGTGAACGATCGGGAGAGAAGGGCCATAGTCAGGGAGGTGACCAAGAAACCAATGGTCAGTCTGAAAGAGTTCCAGAGTTTCTCTGTGGAGAGAGGAGAACGTTCCAGAAGAAAAACCATCTTGTAGCATCATACTCAAAAATACTTTTTTTGTGCCAGAAGTGCTACAACAACAACAACAACAACAAAAAGTTTTTCATGGTCTGAGAGTTCTTGTGCTGCAGAGATGGTTGTTCTTCTGGAAGGTTCTTCTCTCTCCACAGAGAAACGCTGGAGCCCTTTCAGAGTGACCATCAGGCACTTAATCGCCACTTTAACTAAAGTCCTTCTTTAGGCAAAGATTTTAATTTCTTTCACGTTGTCATTTTGGGATATTGTTTGTGGAATTTTTAGGAAAATAATAAATTTAATCCATTTTGGAATAAGGCCATAACATAAAATGTGGAAAAAGTGAAGCACTGTGAATACTGTCTGGATGCACTGTATTATACTGTATAACTGGAAAAAAAAAAAACACCAAAATTTTTTAGTTATTATTATGAAATATTTTCAGTAGGAAGAGAGACTACCGGAAAGAGGCCAGAAGATTCCTACAGGACTGCACTTGGCACAAAGAGACAAACGGAGAAATGGAACAAAGCCTGTCAATAAAATAGACAAGTTGTTGGGGAATAAACAAAAAACAAACAAACACATGAATTACATACAGTATAGATAGGGGGACACCATGCACACACATTTAAAACTAGGGCTAATTTAGCAGAGTCAATCCATTGACCTGCATTGTTTGGACAGTGGGAAGAAACCCACACAAATGCAAGGAGAACTTGCAAAACTGCATACAGACAGTGACCTGAGGCCAGGGTTAAATCAGGATCCTAAACATATAAAGTGCAACATCAGTTCTTGTTTGTGTTAGTGTTAGTTATTCAGGTGTGATTATACACTTAAATCTAATAGAAAGATTAGCATAAATAGTTTTAGGGTGTTCACGTGGTAACATTCACAACAGCAGGAAATAAGTCACAAGTGAGTGTGTGTCTCAAATGAGTCAAAAATGAGTGTGTGTCCCACAAGTCTCGGTACTTGGTCCTCCTCCGTTCTCCCTCTATACTCTATACTCTTGTTAAGATCATAACTTTGCATGTGCCATCAGCAGTGACTATGCTCATCAACTAAAACTTAATCTCAGTAAAACCCAAACTTCTGTTCATTCCAGGTGATTCATTCTTCTGTCAGGATCACGCCTTCAGTCACTGCACGCAACAACCTTGGGGTAACAATCAACTGTAATTTACCCCACATATTGCTAATCTTACATGCTCTTGTCGATTTCTCTTTTACAACATCAGAAGAATCAATAATTTCTCTCCAAACAGAGTACTCAAGTGCGAGTTCAATCACTTGTTATTTCAAACCTGGACTACTGCAACTCACTCCTGGCAGGTCTGCCTCTGTGCACCATTTGTCCTCTGCAGCTGATACAGAATGCAGCTGCACAGCTTGTTTTCAACATCCTAAATTCTCCTACACTGCCCTACTTTTCCACTCCCTGCACTTGCTTCCTGTAGCTGCCTGCATCAAATAAAAAAAAAAAACTGATGCTTGCATACAAACTTAATTTGAAGCTCTAATCACACCACGCACTGAACCACGTTCCTTCCGATTCTCCAGCACTGCTCGATAGGTCCATACATCTAGAGGAATGAATTTCTTCTAGATGTCCATACAGCTGAGGCACTGGCAATCTTTAAGCAACTACCAAAGACCTATCTGTTTCTTAAATATTTGGGTGAATAAAGCTCCTAACTTTATGAATCTCCCATGCCAAGCCTTGACCACATTACATTTATTTTTAAACCAGATTGAATGTCTACTGTAACCCTTAAATTTTTTTCTCGTTTCTAATTTACTTATGTATAATGTAATAGAATAAGAACCAAAACAATATGTCATTACTTGCGGTGACTGACTGTTATTGTGTTTTTTTCTCTTCACGCTGTTGCCATGACAGGCTGGTGAGATAGCCTTACATAAAGCAGAGCGGTCTGGTTTATACTTGAAACACAATTTTGTGTGAAATTGTCTGCCAGGATTTGTCTTCGAAGTTTACCAATTTGTAAAATATTAAGATATTTTCTGACCTTACTGTACATTTAACTAAATTTAGTAATCTATAAGATTCACAAGTTTTAAAGCTTTTTTTTATGTGTCAACTGTTTTTTGTTAGCAATCCAAAATGGCCCAGAATAGTACATACTGTAAGTATTTAAAAGTGGCAGATGAATAGTGGAATTCTGCTGTTTCTATTACCATATTTTTACACATTAAAAATATAAAAATGTAAAAATGGTCAAAAGAATTTTGGTTTGTGGAGAAGAATCACAATATTTATTCATTATAAATCAATTATTCAATCAAGTAGTTCCACCTTGCATGGTGACCCCTAGTTTGGACAACACATTTACTGCCAGGTCCCCAATTTTCTTTTGCTTCAGCCATGAACAAAATGTGAGCTTTGCTGGTTATGTAAAAAATGGATCATGTCAATCCAGCTTTAAGCTTCCAGAGTAATGGAGAACATAAGGATTACCACATATGTAAGTAACCTGATCATAAAAAAAGGATATGTCACATCCCACAGGGAAATATTATTACAGTTGAGTAGTGATGAGGGTCGGTTACACACACACACACACACACACACACACACACACACACACACACACACACACACACACACACACACACACACAAAACTCACTCAAGAATTTGGAGTAACTGACTCACTGACTCATGTTTTTTCCAGATGAGAAAATTATTGTTCCAGCTGTGATGCAAGAGAGAAAAGGACCACACCTATGTCATGTGCAAATTAGTGTAAAAGTCTTAGGGGATTTTAGCTCATATCTAGCCGCATGATTCTGAACATCAACTCTGTTATTAGTAATTTGTTTATTCTGCAGCTAATGACCTTTACTTGTTACATTAACTCAAGTTTAAGGCACATACACCATAAGGAATGGGGGTACTAATACTATTTTATTTTTTGCTGAAATAACAGTGATGCATAGACATGTTGTACAAAATATTTATGAGAAGGTCCATTAAGCAATTTTTTTAAAATTTTTTTTACATGAACTCAGTTGGAACTCAGAGAATGTAGATAGAATGAAAGTTGAGCAACACCTGTTAATATTGTTCTGTAATAGGTTTCAACATGACATTATTAAGCATTTGCATGTCATCATTTTATAACAGTCACAGAACAGGGGTGTAGGCATGTTCTGGTTTATCTGTATAAGGACAAGCTGCATGTTTTAGGTCTTAGTAACTTTAAGAGATAGAAAAAGAAAAACTTGTTGGCTCTTAGACAGGATTTGTTTTTTAATGCATGTCTCAAGGAGTTACAGTAAATGTACCAGTGTAGCTGTAAATATTATGGGTGTGTCACAGGGTATGAATAAATGCACCAAGTTTGTTCCAAATGGAATGTATAAGATCATTGGAAACCCACTACAGACTTGGAACAGATATTGAAGTTTACAATGAGGAGCAAATGGTTTGGCTGTTAGCATGGCGCAAGCCGTGCACCTTGATGTTAAGGGCTTGCTACCCATGTGCTGTGTGTAGGCCTGTTATTGGGGGCTCTGGGTGCTTGTGTGCACTTGTATGAAATCGAAAACTAAACACAAAACCACTGTGGGAGACTACAAGTAAGGAAGATCAAAATGTAACATACCACCCTTCACAATGCTGCAGGAAGCAACAATTAAAGATGACGTTTCCTTCATTCTCACTTACATCTTTTCCCTTTTCAGACTTCTCATTTCATTTGACTCATTTCACTTTTCACATTTCCCTTTTTGCTTTTCATATACTGAGTGGTGTGCAGCTTCTTTCACACATGTCACAAATCCAGTGGAGGCCGGTCAATAAGGGGCACAGGGGCGTCCCCTTAAAGTTAGGCAGAGAAGAATGATATTTTAACATATAATTATTTAACATAATAATTATTCATTTTAATAATGAAATAAAGTCTTAAGTCACAATATTCCGCTGTATTTCTTAATATAATTTATTTACAATAAAAAAAATATCTAAATTATTATTCAAATGAAATATATATTAATTTGTGTTCGTGTACACGGGGCGCCGGACTAACGAGTGTCTACGTATGTAGGCATGCAAATTTTTGAAAAGCATGTGATTTAAGGCTGAGCTCTAATTGGATTTTTAAAAAGTTAAAGAGCTTGGACCAGATCGACCTGATCTTCTAATTAAGCAGCAGTCAAGTGATCACATCCGAGCTTACACTCTGTGCTTTTCCAGCACTTCTTATGGCAAGCGAAGCTGGCTGACTGGATGCGATGTGAGTCAAGCCTTTATTTTATACTAGTAGTAATGATGCTTAATCACCTGATAAATGGCTATTTACAGGCGTTTATTAAAAGTTTACTTTTGTTTGCGCCCCCCCCCCCCCCCCCAAAATAATTTTGCACCAGCCGCCACTTCACAAATCTAATGTCCACACACACTGCATGAGGCATTCAAGAAGCTTATTAAGTTGTAATAAGGTGTAGTGCATTTTGCCGGATTGCATACATGACAGTATTGCTTAGCAGCTGGAATTGGATTTGCCTGACTAACTTCTTGGACTCTACCCACAATGGAAGATCCTCAGTAGCCATTCATAACCACTGTCCTGGCAAGTAGTCTGACCCCACACACACACTTCTTCCGAATAGTTGTGCATGCTCTTCTTTAAGTTGCAGTCTTGAAAAAAGGATCTGCCCTTTTGCGACCCTGAATACAAGGATAAAGCGGTACAGGAGATGAATGAATGAATGAAAGGATACCAGCTAATCATACCAGGCAAAAAAAAAGGACCATCTGGCTTGCCAAATGGCATTTTTCCACCTCAATATATTTAAGGTTCTTGTGATGGGTTCAGCTATAAAATTTGTGTTTAGCCCCTTATAGATAGTGCCTTCATTTCCCTAAAGCCAATTTTATGGACAAGGGTCCATAATTCTTCTGACCCTTCAGGACCAACATGCTAGAAGAGGACAGCCCAAGCATCAACTTCCACTATGAACTTTGCCTCCGCACCTGCCACAGAACTTGGGCTGTTGTTATCATTCCTTTTAGTGTTTCAAAGACCTGTTGAGTATACAATGTCCACTTAAATTCCCTAGGAGACAGGGCACTAAGAAAGGCCACCAAGATGCTAAAAGTGAGGATAAAATGTCTGGGGGAAAGAAACACTGGATTGAACAAAAAATGGGTTGGCCAGGATCCCCCTTTCACAGCCTTTATCTTGACTGCCTCCACACCCAGGTGCCTTGGGGAACCACAAACCCCATAAATGTAGTTGCAGTCACATGGAACTGGGACTTGACAAAAAGTCATTTTGTTGGAGCAGTTCAAGAAGTTAGCACACATGGACAATATGGTCTTCAGGGAAAAACCAAAGTATCGTCCACATAGACAAAGAAGAATCCTGTCCCTATTGGTGATGTGAAAGTACACTGCTCTAAGACTACAAGGGAAGCTCCGCTGCCGCTACTGTGTCAGAAAATAAATGCTCATATATGCACTGTCGTATTTATATTGGTTTTAATAAAAGTGCGCTAGAACGCATTCAACTTCATGACTAGCTCGTTCAGAATCAGGTATTTATTGTAGATTGTTTGACGCGTTTCCTTTCAAAAGCTACACTTCATGAAAACACTATGGGAACATCTTTCTGTGTTGCCGGTTGTGAAGCATGTGTGTATCAAACACGGCAAATTTTGGCATATATAACC
>JAQMYK010000016.1:14884610-14899207 GCA_030014345.1 Clarias buthupogon
GAAAATGCTGTGTTTTCTTGAATAATACTGGGGGCATAATGCAAATATGAAAATATCTAAAAAGAGCCACTTGACAACAATGATGATAAGGGTTATACATAGGCTATTTATATATTTGGGCCCAGGGGCCAACAAGTTATGTGTTAAAAGTGTGTCGTATACATACTATGCGACGCACTTTACTATGCAAACCCTACTCACCTCGGGGGCAAGGAAAAAAAGTTCAGGCTCAGGAATTTTTTCCACTATCAGCCCTGTATATATGTTTCATTACTCATCTAAGTTGCTTTGCTAAGTTCCCCATATTTGTATCCTTCAGGTTCAAAACGGTCTTTATGGTGGACGAGTTTCTATCTTAGTGTGTTAGTGGGTTCGAAATGAACTGGTATGTGGTATTTTCCCAGAATCCTTTTTATCTTCTCTGACTAATGTTATTATTTAGACTGGTCTGTGAGGGTTTTTCAGCACTGCATATGGAATTTTATTTCAGTGTGAAATGGTTACTGTGGAAAGTACAAAACAAGGGTTCTCAGGTGACTGTTTCATTGTGCATAATATTTCTGAGACTAGACCTGACCAACTGAAGCATCCTCAGATCATAACACTTCCTCTAGAGGCTTGTACAGTGGGTGTTCTGCATGATGGGTACTTCTCTTTATTCACTCTTCTTTCTCTGACATACCTATATCTCTGGAATAGGGTCTCTGGACTCACCAGACAACATGACAACATTCTTCAGTTCCTCAAGTCCAATCTTAATGGTAATTTTCAAGCATTTTTTTATGATTAGCTTCTCTAACAACTGATTTTCATATGGCCACACAGCTGTTTACTCCTGTGAGTTAGTGTTACATTTGCTTTTGGAAATGCACTTACTTTCACATATCACTTAAACATATCTCTGGTTTCAACTGTTTTTTTGTTGTTGTTGTTGTTGTTGTTGTTGTTGTTTTTTAACTGTGCAACGTCACTAACTATTTTAGTGATCTCATGATTTTTTGACAGGAATACAGTTACATAAATATATTTACCGTTTTCAGTAATGTATTGCACAGGTCTTCACTTTATGCTCTTTCAACAGATGATATCCTGCAAGATATCTTGCTCTCCAATCTCAGCTGTCTGTTGGATCCCAAGACTTTGTCCTTCACTTCATCCCTACTTGCATTAATGATTACATAACATCTGGTCATGAACATGATCGTCATTCAAGTCTGCAAGGTTTACTCCCATCCTGAAAAAACCCAATCTAAACCTGGATACTACAGACAACAGTAGCTACTCATCTTCTATTTTTTCAGTCGAACATTCTTTATGCATGTCTCCGATCAACCTCCAAGGTCTTATTCCAAGCAGACTGTATTCAAAGCAGCACATTCAACAAAAGTTAACCTTGTATCAGGCTGAAACTGGTTGTAACTGAGTACATTTACTTCCTTACTATACTTAAGTACATTTTTTGCATCTTGAGTAGATTTATTAGATGATACTTTATACTTTTATTCCATTACATTGTAGAGTAAATACCTGTCCTGTACTTCATTACATTTATGCATGGCATTGTTTAACCCAAACACAGTGGTGTGTAGTATTTGAAGCAGGACTTTCACTCCCTGCTGACTAATATGCATAACTGCATGGCCTGCCTTTTCATTAAGTCATGCCTTATAATGCAACAGGTGTTTGAAATCAGAAACGATACTGGTTGCCGACAGCGAGGAAAGCAACACATTCTCATTCACAGACCCATTGCGGCCCAAGGCAACAGTGCTAACCCTAAGCCACCGTGCCACCTACACTACACCATGCTCCATCTAAACCACTAGCACAGCTCAGTTGGACACACCATTTCTCGGGCTCTAAGAAAAGCATGCATTAAGGTTCTTTTCTGTGCTCCCACCTAGGTGGTAAGCAACTTGTTTGAAAAAAAAAGAAGTATTTTCACTCCTGTTTTCTATACCACCCCCCAATTGGGTTTTAAGACTGATACTCTTCAACCTTGACCAGTGCCCACTGTAATGAATAAATGTAACTGTCACTTAAAAAGGAATGGACACAACATTTTCTAAACAACAAGGAGTCAGATTAAATTATTTTGATCTCCACTAAATATTAGGAAATTGTACAAAATGAAAACTGTCATTTTATCTTACTACAGGCAATGGGAAAGAGAGGACGTAGAAAAGTTTATGTTTATACCTTGTTTTCGCTAAGTGGTACTTCTTTTGTCCTCAGTCAAATACACTCTCTGTTCGTAATCAACTGCTAGTTCAGTTAAAGATTAAGTTTTGCCTTAAAATGACTCCAGCGCATTAAAATTCACTTATACCACTTCAGTGCTGTTATTTCAGAAGTGAAAATATTATCTAACCACAGTAAAATATTCACTTTAAAATTTCTAATTGATATCTATTGGTGCAGGTGTTTATTACGTTGAGCAAAGTAGATTTTTAAATCTGGCACATAACTGTTCATAACATCGCTTTTATTCAACAATTTGATTTCACTTATGGTGCAGGTTTAACTTAGGCAGATATCTCACTCACTCACTCATCTTCTATACCGCTTTATCCTGTATTCAGGGTCGCGGAGACCTGGAGCCTATCCCAGGAGGCTTAGGGCATGAGCCAGTGTACACCCTGAACAGGGTTCCAATCCATCGCAGAGCTCATACACATACACAACCTACTGTACGGGCAATTTGAGAACGGCTATTAGCCTAACCTGCATATCTTTGGACTGTGGGAGGAAACCCTAGTACCCGGAGGAAACTCACCAAGCACGGGGAAAACATGTAAACTCCATGCACACTGACACGGGAATCGAGCCAGGGCGGGAATCGAACCCAAACCCTGGCGGTGCAAGGCAACTTTTTATTAGTTTAAACATTTAAATAGTTTCCTTAAATTCTGTCCAGCCAGTTTTGTGTGATGCTGTGACATAATCTGGCACATTATGACATGCATACATACTGTACATACAGACAGAAGATTTTCTGGTCCTCCAATGTAAGAAACATAAAGATATCATTGAAAGAGCGAGTTGTGACCAATGTGCAGACAAAACATTTATTTATATGGATTCGGCATCTCATTTTGAAAATGAATACAGACATGGACATACGCCCAGGCAGTTGGTCCCACTTCAATTTTATAAAACACATGACAAATGGGCAGTGGGGCTAAATCGGTTAAGGCTGTGGGTTACTGGGTTACTGAAATGGAAGGCTGTGGGGTTCAAACCCCACTAACACCAAGTTGCCACTGTTGAGCCCTTGAGCAAGACTCATAACCCTATCTGCTCCAGGGGTGCTATAGGCTGGCTGACCCTATGCTCTGACCCCAGCTTCATAACTGAAATTTGCAAAAATATTATTGATTGCTTATTTAAACGTCTTTGAGAAATGGTGACGAAACTGGGGTACAGCTAAAAATATAACTGTTCAAAGCTGTTAATATCTAGATATTTGGATTAATATTAGCAAATATAAGTTTATAGCACAGAACATACAGTAAAGTTGTACAGCAAGAAAAACCTCTCTGTTAGCTTTTCCCTCAGTTTCTGACTCTGCTTTCAGCTGTTGAAAACATTTAGCCCAGGAATGCATGATGCACTAAAGACTAGATTAATGAGGACAGCTGAAGATGACAGAAAAAGAGAAGGAGGAGGGCGAGCTGCTCCTCTCAGACTCATTCTGTCTGACACATGCTGTGAGTGTATATGTATGGTGATAGGGTTGGTTTAGAAAAAGACTGCGTCTCACACTGGAATGTTATAATCCAGTAAAATACTAGTAGTTAACGATTTACTGGTGACCAAAATCAGGTTGACTGATCTTTTTTTACCCTTGCAGTTAAGGAACATAGCATCTCATTAATTTTAAACCTGTACAACGTGGAAAGTAGACATTTAGAAATTGTATAAAGCAATCAACTAATTGTGGTCTTTATAATTACAGGAACATTTCCTAATTTTCAGGTTTGCTTAGATATGCCAGAATTAAACCATTCATTACTGCTCATAACACTATGTCACTATGTGGATTATTCACAAAGGAACTCCTTTCACCAGAAACCTTTTTTTTTCTTTTTCCTTTTTTTCTCCCCAAAACCCAGGTCAACCCAAAACACAAATCCAAGAGTTAATTAGAAAACCAGACAGAGGGGAAATTAGGTAAAAGCTGTAGAATTAGTGACAGCTGAGCAAACAAACACTCAAAAGAACCTGGCATTTCCCCTTTTCACCCATCAACCCTCTCTATTTGGCTCCAGTTAGCCCTGCACTCAATTCTGAGGCATTCTACTTAACACCATTGCTCAGAAGCTAGCTTATAGCTATAGACACCAACATCAAAACTCTATGCACAAAAGGTATGGTTCAAAATTGTCTCTTTTGTCTCTTTTTCACTGAAGGCTATCATGTAATCAGATTCGGTCTGAGGGTTGCTGCTTATGAATTTCATTTCAGTTTTCTAAAGATTGTATGTACTGTATATGATAGGATACATCTAATGTGGTTTGTCATTTTAAACATAACTTGCAAATTATTGGATCCATGTCCATATTCAGTAACACCAAGCTGAATCAAATTGTGTGTCAAAGCTTGCCTTTTTCAATTTCAAACGAAGCTGTAAGATTTATTGATTTCATAACTTGCTCCTTTGTTGTTGTTGTTGTTGTTGCTTTGCATTCATAATTTTAGAATCTGCAAATGTGTACCTACATAAATCTGATTATATGTATAGAGTCAGTGACCAAAATGATGCCTCTGTCCTTGTAAACGTGTCACTATTTGATGCTTAGAAAATTCCTTCAGGTCATTGCCATCTTAAACAACAAAATCAAGAAATAACAACAAAAAAAAAAACCTCATGTACACATTTGTGTCAGCAAGCAAAGTAAAATCTGTTTCTGCATTCATTACAGAGATACCTTTTATAGTCTAAACATCTCTAGCTGTTTATTAGGCCTGTATATAAGCACAAGCATACAGCTGCATATTTCAGTTTTAAAGATTGCAGTACTAGAAAATGTATACATACTGTAGGTGTTTGGAAATCTGAGAAGTCATTAGAAGATTACACAACCATTTGTACAAACTGGAACAAGCAAGAATGATGCGGTTGGATGGTATTCAGCTTTACTTTTTTTTTTTTTTTTGGCCCTTTCTATCTATTTTTTCATTAAGACAAGATAAAATTTCAAGCTGAATTTCCTGAAAAGGTCTCCTGACAGTTATTTGGCAATGCAATGGCAAACATATTCACTTTGATATTTACAGTAAATAGTCAGATAAGAACTTATTCTGTATAGGCAATAGTGAAATAAGAAATAATGAAAAAACTGATAGAAAGCACTTGCTGTATACTATTTATTTTATCATGTCCAAAAATGAGTATCAAATATTTTGCAGATTATATTGCAGAATCGAATTTAATTTAATTTAATTACCTGGAATAAATCAGGACTTACACTACCGGTCAACTATTTTTTTTTTTTTTTTTTGTAAAAAGGCATCCAAAATATGCAATAATTTCCTTTGAACAGTTGATATTAAGATGTGCCTGCTACTTACAGTATGCTCTGTAAAGCCTTCATAACGGCTATAATCTGAGGTGCTGTATGTTAATTGGTGATTGTTGAGGCTGGTAACTCTAAATGAATGTCTCTTCTGCAGCAGAGGTATGTTTTGGTCTTGCTTTCCTGGGAAGAGCCAGTTTCATCATGGGTTTTGCAAATGCACTTGACAATAGTGTTCTTACAAGAACTGTTTCAGAACAGCTGTGTTAAAATTAACAAATGACTTGTTACCAATTGTTGTGTTGTTGTTGCTGTTTAATTACCTAATGTCGGATGTGTTATTTCAGATTTTTGAAAAAATCCAGGATTATTCAAATAAACTCGTGTCCAAACTTTTGACTGGCACGATGTCAGACCACAGGACAATTAGTTTGGATTCAACAGGCAATGCTTTCCACTCCATATATTGAAATGCTTTTGCTTTCACTTTTACTCATAGCTGTTTTTTCCGATGCAGCTTCACTAAGCTTTAAGATATTTTTCCAACCACATGGTTGGACAGTTTTTAACCTAATTCCTGTAATATCCATTGAACAGTTGATATCGACATGTGTCTGCTACCTATGCCATGTAAAGCCTTCATAATGGCTCTAATCTGACCTTTCTTTTTAGCCATGGCAGTTTTGTTCTATTCACTGCATCAGTTAAAGTAAAAAAAAAAAAACGTTGCCATGCTAATCATAGATAATTTATAATCTCTTAAGTTCTTGGTTAATTAACCTTTGAACAGCAAATACAGCTGTAGTTAAATAAAAACAGCAACTTGGCCAGGCAGTATATAACAACAAATAATGTTATTTAAGACTAAATTTAAAAAAATAAAGTTTATTACTAACACATGTCAAAATTACATGTTGCTTTGGTCTAATATTTACTAGTAAATACTTGCTAGTTACCAGTTAGATTCAATTTGGCGGTAATTGTTTATCTTTTCCTTAGATGGCTCTGTATGTAGTGGTTGCTGTGGCCCTGCTTGGCTCCTGTTGGGCAGCTCCTCCAGTTGATTCTGACCTGCTGAATTATGATGAGGATTCGGACACATGGGACCTGAACAGCTATGGAGAAACCTATGACTATGATGTCTTGGATGAGGAAGTTGAGAATGCAGGAATTGTGGTTAGTGTGCAAAATAGTATCTTGAAAGAAAACAGTTCTTTAAAAAATGCAGAAGACAGGGAAGAAGTATATTTTCATTCAGTGAATTATTAAACTGAATTATATTCTGTTTGTCTAAAAACACCATGCACCAAATATAATACACTGTAGCAACTGTATTATGTGGTTAAAGCATAGAATATTATATTCCTGGCATAACTGCTACATCGATAGATAGAATTTTTTTCATTATTACATGGCTTTCAGAGTTGCTTAGTTTATGATACTTTTTTTATTTTTATTTAACGACAGTGTGCATTCAAGCTGGCATAGATTCCAGATGTTTGTGCAAAATCATAGTGATGATTTTTCAGTCCTTTTTTTTCAGATTTTTCAGTCCTTTCAGTCCTTTCAGACCTTTCAGTCCCCATAATTCATTGCATTTCACTCCAGACGGCCTGGAACCTATTCCTGGAGACTTAGGGCACGAGGAGGGGTACACCCTGGACAGGGTGCCAATCCATTGAGAGCACACATACACACACACACACACACTACGGAAAATTTGGGAACACAAATTAGCCTAATCTACATGTTTTTGGACTTTGGGAGGTAACGGGAGTTCCTGGAGGAAACCCACCAAGCACAGGGAGAACATGTAAACTCCATGCACACAGACCCCGAGGCGAGAGTCGAACCCAGACCCTGAAGGAGCAAGCCGACAGTGCTAACCACTAAGCCACCATATTGCATATTGCATTCCAAATTTTATTATACACATAAAATTTATGTGTAATGGACATTATTGCCAAGCAGTCTAAAGAAATTCAATTCTGCATATACAGTATGTTTAATAAATTAAATTATGATTTCATATCACAGATTTTTACATAATCATATCAACAAGTATGTTTTTGTGTCTGCTCTAGTGTATAATTTTTATATTTCTAATGAATGAAATACTATTATTATTATACTTTGTATTAAATGTTTTAAAAAATGAATAGACATGACCTGGGTCAGTAAGTAATCCATTGCTTAACATTGAGCATTACTGTAGGTAAAATGTTGCTTTTCTTAAAGTATGAATGGAAAAAATGACTGTCTTCTGCAGATTGAGGTCGAGACCATGGCTCCTCCCGCTGCTGTTACTCATCTATCTCCTACAGTTATCCCTGAAGACAAAACAGCAGCAGTAACACTTCCACAGACCACCAAAGCCACAATCCATCCTACTCTGGATTTTCAGGGCCCTGGACTTTTTGGCCCTGACACTGGCCTGGGTTAGTGAAACATGACATCACATATTGAAACAGCCGTGAACAAACACACTTCTCTTTTATTGTGAATCTTACACCCTCTGCTGATGAAAACTGTTATTGCAACATCATGTACCTCTGCAGGCCTTCCCACCTGCCTGTTGTGTGTGTGCCTCAGTGGCAGTGTGTATTGTGAAGATGCTGATTTGAGTGAGATCCCTCCTCTGCCCAAAGACACCACACACTTCTATGCCCGCTTTAACAAGATAACAGCGGTCAAGGCAAAGGACTTTCTTAACCAGAGTAAGTTGGTGATGCTGAATTCTTTCTATGGAGTCAGTGCTGTGCACCCTCAATGCTTCCCAGTAGAAGTACACTTACAGTGATAACAGAACCGTTTCAGGTTTTTCATGTTTTGTTGTGTTTTACACTTATTTTAAAATGGATTCAATTCTTTTTTCATTTTACATACAATAATCCACAATGACAAAATAAAAATATCCTTTTATAAAAAATATCCCATGTACATAAGTATTCATACCCAGCACTTAGTTAAAGCACTTTTGACAGTAATGGCAGTCTCAAGTCTTCTTGTAAATGATGCTACAGGCTTGGCACACTTTTCTTTTGGACGTTTCTTCCATTCTTCTTGGCAGAATCATTGAAGCTCAACCAGGTTGGATGGGCAGCATCAGTACACAGCTGTTTTTCTGGTCTCCTCAGTGATGCTCTAATGGATTCAGGTCTACACGCTGAATGGGTCAATCCAGGACTTTTGCAAAGTTGTTCTGAATCCATAGTGTTTTTTGTTGTTGTTGTTGTTGTTTTTTTGGTGATATTTTTTGGGGGGTCAATGTTTAGTTGATATGTAAACTGTTGCCCCAATCAAAGATCCTGAACACTCTGCAAAAGGTTTTAACTTAGGATAGGTTTTGGGATTTTTTTTTTTCTGCATCCATTTTTCCCTCTATACTTACTAGTCTCCCAGTCCCAGCTGCAGCAAAGCATTCCCACAGCTTGGTGCTGCCACCACCATGTTTGTCGGTAGGGATTATTTTAATAAGGTGATGCACAGTGCCCGAATTACTGATTCCAAACAGTTCAATCTTTGTGTCATCAGACCACATGGTCTGACAGTCCTTCAGATGCTTTTTGGCAAGCTCGCAGCAGACTTTCATGTGCCTTATAGTGATGAATGGCTCCTGTCTGGCCACTCTTCCACAGGGGCTTGATTTGTGGAGTGCAGCATTGATGGATGTCCTTCTGTCTACTGTGCAACCTTATATAGGTGTGTGCCCTTCCTGATTATATCCAATAACCGGTTAGGCACAGGTGGACTCCAGTCAAGTTGAAGAAACATCTCAAAGACTATTGATAGGAATAGAATGCACCAGAGCTCAACTGTAAGTGACATAACAAAGGGTGTGAATATTTATGCAAATGAGATATGGGTTTTACTTTGTCATTGTGTATAGACTGATGAGAAAAAGAAAAAAAAAATTCAATCCTTTGGAAAGGATCTGTTCTGTTGACTTGCATATGTACCCCATATTTTTGGATTAGAAGAAGCTAGTGCTTATTAGAATTTTTTTTTTTAAGTATATAAAGATCAATGCATTGAGAACATGCAAACTCCATCCACACAGTGATGGGAATTGAGTCTGGCCGGGAATGGAGCCCTGTGAAAGGACACAGTGCTAACCACTACACCACCTTGCTGCTCATAAGAATTACTTTAAACCCTTAATGAGAATTTAAGAGCAATTATGATTATTAAAGGAGCATTTCCTGATTAGGAATAAATGTGCTGCTTTCTGGGCTTATCCCAAATTGGCCAAATACCAAATTGAGTTTACAGATCAGTGCACTCTAAATGGAAATAGAAAGAAGAGTTTTTTTTTTTAAATTCCCATCAAGAGTTGTGAGGGTTATTGCGCACTTTTAGAGAATTGTTATCAGTTTACGATCCTAAACAAATAGTTATAATTTCTCTGCCGCATGCGTTGGAGTTTTCCTGACTTTTACGTGACTGTGTGTGTGTGTGTGTGTGTGTGTGTGTGTGTGTGTGTGTGTGTGTGTGTGTGTGTGTGTGTGTTGTGAATGCAAGTATGAGTGCTTGAACATGTAGTCCTTGTTAATAATTTGTATTTCATGATTTCATGAATACTCTTAAAATATCCTGTGACCATATTTAGATTAATGGCAAAAATGTTAACAGTTTATCTAGTGATGGCAGGAATAAATCCATGCAAATCATACATTTAATCACTTATTTATGAGATTGCACAGGAATCTGGCAAAATTCCTACATAGCAGAAATTGGACATTGAATTTCTGAACATTAATGTGATGTTTGTAGTAATTAAAAAAAAAAAAGATTATTAGAGAATCTGAGGTAAATGCAGTTTTCATTCCCATTAATAGTGTTTCACTTTTGACAACTGTGACATCTAATGAGTTACCCAGGAGCAATAATCAAAATTTATTTTCAATTTTTAGATCAGTTGAAACGAATCGACCTAACAGGGAATCAGATCTCCAATTTGGATGAGGACACCTTCCGCACTCTCCCACAGCTCCAGGACCTATTTTTAGCTGACAACAGAATTATGTCTCTGCCTGAGCTTCCAGCCACTATGAGGCACATTGATGTTCGCAATAACCGTCTGACGAGTGCTGGCATACACAGAGAAGGCTTTAAGGCAAGTAGTGAATTCTATGTAGATGGTTTTGTATATTTGTATGATATAGTATATTGGTATGATATGACATATTGATATGGTATGGTATGGTATGGTGTATTGCTAAGGTGTGGTATGGTATGGTATGGTGTATTATTGTTATGATATGGTGTAATGGTGTACTGGTATGATGGGGTATGTCATGGTGTGGTATTGTATGGTGTATTGCTCTGGTGTGGTATGGTATGCTGTATTGCTATGGTATGGTATGGTACGGTACGGTATGGTGTATTGCCATGGGGGGCTATGGGGTATGGCATGGTGCGGTATTGTATGGTGTATCTTTGGTGTGTTATGGTATGCTGTATTGCTATGGTATGGTATGGTATGGTACGGTGTATTGCTATGGGGGGTATGGTATGCTGTATTGGTATGGTGTGGTATGGTATGGTATGCTACGGTATGGTGTAGTGCTATGGTGTGGTATGGTATGATATGGTCTATTGGTATGATGGGGTATGGTATGGTATGGTATGGTGTATAGTTATGATATGGTGTACTGGTATGATGGGGTATGGTATGGTGTGGTATGTTATGGGATGGAGGGATGGTTTGATATGGTGTGGTATATTGTTATGATATGGTGTCATGGTGTACTGGTATGATGGAGTATGGCATGGTCTGGTATTGTATGGTGTATTGCTATGGTGTGGTATGGTATGGTATGGTATGGTATGGTACTGTATGGTGTATTGCTATGGGGGGTATGGTATGATATGGTGCATTGGTATGATGGGGTATGGTATGGTATGATATGGTATGGTATGATGTATTGTTATGATATGGTGTACTGGTATGATGGGGTATGGTGTGGTATGTTATGGGATGGAGGGATGGTGTGGTATATTGTTATTATATGGTGTCATGGTGTACTGGTATGATGGGGTATGGCATAGTGTGGTATTGTATGGTGTATTGCTATGGTGTGGTATGGTATGCTGTATTGCTATGGTATGGTATGGTATGGTACGGTACGGTGTATTGCTATGGGGGGTATGGTATGCTGTATTGATATGGTGTGGTATGGTATGGTATGCTATGGTATGGTGTATTGCTATGGTGTGGTATGGTATGCTGTATTGCTATGGTATGGTATGGCACGGTGTATTGCTATGGGGGGTATGGTATGCTGTATTGGTATGGTATGGTATGGTACAGTGCATTGCTATGGTGTGGTAGGGTATGGTACGGTGTATTGCTATAGTGTGGTATGGTATGCTGTATTGCTATGGTATGGTATGGTATGGTATGGTACAGTGTACTGCTATAGTGTGGTATGGTATGCTGGATTGCTATGGTGTGGTATGGTATGCTGTATTGCTATGGTATGGTATGGTATGGTACAGTGTACTGCTATAGTGTGGTATGGTATGGGATGTGATGGTATGGTATGGTGTATTGCTATGGTGTGGTATAGTATGGTATGGTATATTGGTACAGTATGATATGGTGTATTCAACTGTTGCCTGATTGTTGGTGTGAGATGGGCTGAACAACTGAACAATCTATCCACCTTCTTCCTGAAGCTAATTGCTGAAGAAATCATTATGGGTTAAACTCATTAAAGTTCTACAAAATTCAAAAAGTCAGACATGATGCAAAGATTTATACACCTCCAAAAACTCTATGTGTGATTATTTATCGTATAGCTGTGGCGAGCATATGAGATAAGGGACAATGAGTCCTCTAGAGGGTTTAACTAATATTTCTTGATCTTTCAGTGTAAGAAAAATGTCCATATGTGCAGAATGAATAATTTCAATTAATGCATTAAAACACTTATGTAGAGCCTTTGACTTAAGAATTTTCATTCATTCATTCATCTTCTATACCGCTTTATCCTCTATTCAGGGTCGCGGGGACCTGGAGCTTATCCCAGGAGGCTTAGGGCATAAGGCGGGGTACACCCTGGACAGGGTACTTAAGAATTTTATTTTTGCTATACCTAAAAATTAAGTGAAGGTGAATAAAATTAGGTGAATAAAATTTTACATAGAATGGCATCCAGCAAAAGGCAGTTATGCGGGCAAAAATAACCTATTGGTGAGAAAGGGTAGATTAGGATGGCCTGATTATTTCAAGCTGACAGAAAGACAAAATACAGTAGGTCACATTCTATAACTACTCAACATAGCTGTGGTTAGATCTTAGTTTCAACATGAGGTGAAGGGACTACAACAATAGAAAGACCTGGCAGCTGAAGATGAAAAATGATCATACAATGTTTTTGTCCAGTCTTCAGCTGTCCAGTTCTATGAGCCTGTACCCACTGTAGATTTAGATTCCTGTGTTTGTCTGACAGCATTGGAACGTCTTGTAGTCTTGTGCTGCTGTAGCAGTTGGATTCATTAATCTGTCATACATCATCAAAACAAGTGATGATTTGTGTATAAATAAATCAGATTTAGCTGCATGGACCCAAGTTCCCAAACAGTACTGCCTGAAGCAGATGTCATATGCATTAAATTTGCATAAAAGAAGAAAAATCACAGAGACAGATCCCCCTTCACTGCAGGACATCTACCACAGGGGATTTTACAGATGGGCTAGTAGAGTCATTGAGGAGTCCCCCGATCCTGCCCACTCACTCTTCACACTCATGAAATCTGGTAAACCATACTGAAGCAACAAAGCCAAAACACCCAGGCTCAATAACACACATTGATTCACTAACTATAAAATAGGAAATGCTGCAGTGAGCAACTTTCAAGGTGAACCTGATTGTACGAAGGTTTCCATGCTTCAAGACTACATATACAGCATTTTTACCACAAATTTGGTGAAAATGATACGCCTTAAGGTCTTCATATTTTAAATTTTACACTATAATTTTGTAATTTATTTGAAATCTACTGCATAATAGAGCGCAATCATGGTGCAGCTCCGTGGTTGCACTGGAGACACAATTAATTACATATAAAGTGCAATTAATTATGATCAATACACAGAGCAGTTCACACTGATTACTTCAAACAACAGGAGCAACATCAGGAGAAACTTGAAGGCATAATGTGCAATGCTGATTCTGCATATTATCTCACACAGCAGCATGTGAGCATGTAACAGCATATAAAAAAATGAAAATAAATTTAAAAAATTTAAGCGATAAATAGTACTGTACAATCCTTTTTCATGAAGAATTTTCAGTCTGCAAAAAACACAACTGTGTGTTACGAAATAGCAGTACTGATCTGAATGCTTTGGTAGCTCTGAGCAGCGGGTCTAGGGTTAAAATGTTTTTTTGACAAGTAGGAAATTCCAACCACAGCTGGGCCAGTGGTAGCTCAGTGGTTACGCTTCTGAACTACTAACAGTGCTGGAGTGTTTAGTGGTTGTAAGACCTTTAGGCTCTGTATAATCAGTTCAAACTGGTGTTATGGGCAGCAGTGCATTAAGTAGTTAGTGTTAAAGTCAATTTAATTATCATCTGATCTAGAATGAATATAAACTGCCTTGAGTAAAAGACCTTCTACTGTTATCATTACATTATTTTAATTAAAAATAATATGAAGTTATGAAGTCAATAAACGTATCTAGTGCAGAATCAATTTAGTCACATCACACCAGAATCAGGCCACATCATTAAACCATACTGCCACAGGTTTCTTGTTCTAGTAGTATAGAAAAAGTACTATGTTTCAGCTATGCTGCATAGACGCAAGTAGCTCTACCATATCTGTATGTAATACAATGATAAACTATAAACAACATTATTTAAGGAAAGGTAGCATTAGTTATGTAGTTACCCTATCGCATGTTATATATATATATATATATATGGGCGGCATGGTGGTGTAGTGGTTAGCACTGTCGCCTTGCACCTCCAGGGTCTGGGTTCGATTCCCGGGCCAGGCTCGATTCCCGTCTCTATGTGCATGGAGTTTGCATGTTCTCCCCGTGCTTGGTGGGTTTCCTCCGGGTAC
>JAQMYK010000016.1:14906173-14928743 GCA_030014345.1 Clarias buthupogon
AGTTGGTGCTCCAGTATAATCGGTCCGCCGAAACTCATCCAGTGAGAAACGTTCCGCGGTGCAAAAATAAGTCCGATAAAAATGCGTTAAAAAAATTTAACGCGTTATTTTTGTGTAATTAATAAATCTAAATTAACGCGTTAAAGTCCCGGCCCTAATATATATATATATTGTTTTTTTTACACTGAACCCCCTTCCTGATATAATCCTCCCATTTTCTACTAGCACCACCTGGGTGGTACCATTGGCACCACCATTGGCAAGGCTCAAACCCAGATCCTCAGATCAGGAACCTAAAGCCTTAGCCCCTTAAGCCACCACATATATAATGTATCAGCTGCAGTCCTCCCAGTGTTTAAATTGCAGCATGGGATGAATGGACCTAATGTTTGGTTGTTGAAAGAGAACCTTGCCATTCATCTACCCAAACCATTTGCATCCGCAACATATACTGTATAGGACAGGGTCAACAGCATGGATCCATGGATCCAAGTCAACAGATCGCTCTGGTTGTGGTGGTTTATTGGTGCAGGATTTTATGTTGTCACAAATTGGGCCCCTTAATACCAATTCAGCATTGTCTTAATACCACAGCTACACGTGCATTGTTTCTGAACTCATTCTTATTCATTTACCTATCTTAAAAAGGCTACTTCAACCGTGATAATGTGTCATGTCATCAAGCACTAAGACAAAAGTAAGTTCAGTGTACTTCAGTGGCCTCTCCAGTCACCAGCTAGAGTCCAATGGTGCACATTTGGAATGTGGCAAAACAGGAGATTTGCAGCGTTAATGTGCAGCTGATAAATCTGCAGCAATTCCTTGATGTATTTATGTCAGCATGGACTAGAATCTTAAAGTTATCTTTCCAGCACCTAGTGGAATCCACAGAACGAAGAACTGAGCCTGATGATGTAACTGTTTAAGTGTCTGCAGTATAACAAAATACTGTTCTCCAAGGCATCCTTCAATATACCAAAGAAAGTTGCAACAGTGAATAACCAGATAATAAATCAAGAACATTCCATTGCGAATAAACCACAAAATTCAAAACAATGCATAGACAGTGTACAACATAGTAGTCAAGTTCATCACCATTATAATAGTGTATCAGTCTGGATCATACAGTACATGCAGTAAACAGCAACACAGTGGCTGTGTGTGATCAGTGATAACATATCACCACTGCTAGATGCATAGACATATAGAGTATTATGATTAATGATGTTTATTGCCAGGTAATACTGGTAATTTAAATCAGTATAATTGTAAATAAAATATAGTGTGAATATGATAGGCTATATTAAATATTTCCTGGATGGGTGTGACCAGCGTAGGGGTGGCCCAATCACTATTGCTCACTATCATAAAGCTACACTTGCACAAACTGCAGCAGCGTTATACCGCTGCAACTATTCCAGCCAACCAGAGACTAGAATCGGCGCAACACCAGCCAATCAGAAACTGGAGGCGGGCAGATTCAGACTATCTGATTTCTGATTGGCTCTCCAGTCCTCCGCTTCTAGTTTGAATACACGACTGGAAGCTGCATCATTGCGTGCGTTAGTTCGTATCGTTATTATTATTTTTCCATCGGCATAAGGTAAATTTCATGGTTTTTGTTAGATAGTTTAAAATTAAGTACATAGTTTCAGCTGTAGAATGCATTGTCTAATGTGTTATTGGTAAATCTTATGTACTTTGCTTGTGGTATAATGGCTCCATAGCTCTCGGCCTGTTTTCAGTCTCTGTGTAACAGCTACTGTAGAATCAACACACCAGGTTTGAACTAATACTGTACCTGTATATTCTAATACTTATGTCTGTCTTGGTTTAGACAACTGTTTAAATTTTAGTTTGTGTGTTTGTAAGACAACCTGACGTTTTGTTGAACACAAATAAACTATAGGACTGTTTTTTTTTTATAACCTTGTGCAAATTCTCACTGAATAAAATCTCCCTCATAATTACTGATGGATTTAACGCTTTTCAAAAACATGTTATTTTGTAGAAAATTTATTCAGCACAGTTTATTGTAACACAGTAAGAATTGCTGTAATGTACTTATAATACATTAAATATATACTTAAATGTTGTTAATTACTGTCAGGTATGTACGTTAGTACATACACAGCCATATACTTTAAGTATATACTTAGTGCTTTTGTACAATTTAATTACAACTTAAATACACTTAATTGTTCCAAAATAGAAAACTTCAAATATTAGTCATTAGTCTGGTGCAAGTACACTTAAGTATGCTTTGGCATGCTGAGATTTAATATACTTAGCATACTTTTTTTTTACTTGGGAGGTTAACACATTGCATATAATATAAAACATTTCAGCACATCATATTTGGCCACATCACAGCATGGTGTCATTAATTATTTTGTTAATTGTGTTAATCCTTATTTAAAGCAGAAGAACATGAGTTATGTTAACTAATGGTTTAGTACCAAATACACTGCAAGGTGATTCAACATGAAAATTCATTCAACTCATACTTGGGGCTTTTTATGAATTCATCATGTTTTCATTGTACAATACTTTTCCGGAATGCAATTTGGGCCCAAAGTGTCAACTTTTGCAACTTAACAATAAACATAAGTACAGTACGCTGTGGTGTGGCATACCACCTCTAAAAATAGATGTCTGTAAATGCAGCGCTCCGTGTGACGCCATTGCACAACTATTGCACAGAGGCCCACTTTACTTTTCTGGGCTAAACCAAACCTACCAAAAGAAGTATAGCAGTGGAAACATTGAGTCTTATTCTGGTGTACTTCTGGCTCCATTCCATTGCCCAGGGTTCTGCACTTCATCAGTGGATGAGAGAATGAGACGTGCTTAGCAGTGCTTAAAATGTCCTGCTAGGGACCAGGATTATGGCCCAGCATGATCAATGCCTTATTTTTTTCTTTTCCTTTTTGTCAACCCCTTGTGCTGACTCACCCTCCCATCTTCATTTCAGTAAAGACTCGTATTGTCTTTAAACATAAATCACCTACTGAATATAAACCTAAGAAAGGGAATCTCTGTCTAGAAACCCTCTGTCTCGCTCCAGGGGAGGAGTTTGGGATGTTAGCCCTTGACATGCTTGACTAATTGGTACATAAAGATGTCAAGTGCATAGGTAGTGAAAAGAAGGAAAAGAATGGTGCACTGGATGGAAACGGGAGCTTGATAGCAAAGTGCAGCTGCAGATTTCTTTTTTGTTTCAAGCCCTGGCACACTTCTTGTCTGGATTTATTGATATTCTGGTCATTTTTTGTGTCAAAATCTTGCCACGCTTCCGTAGATTCTACATTTCTTCACTCACCTACACTCCTCTTGCCTCTGTCACGTCCTCTACTGCTCTGTCTCCTTTTTATTTTTTCCCTTTCTGTCTCCTTTGCTTTTTAGCATTCCTCACTGGTCCTCTGTCTTGCTCATCATCCTAATACCTAACTCTGCATCTCATTCCCCACTCTCTTTCTTTCTGCAGTCCTCCCTTTCTTCCATGAAGGTGACCTTGCATTCTGCGTGCATTTAACCAATTGATTGCATCGCTGGAAGGACCTAGGGGCTTCCCTCCCACTCGACAAGGCAAGGGAGGGGCGGCACATAGGTGCATATGGTGCGGGGGTGTAGTGCAGCACAGTGTGTGTGTGTGAGTGTGTATTTGTGTGTGGGGCCACACTAGCAAACAGAAACACATAAAATCTTCATCCATCCACCTCTCAGTGATCCCAACTGCCCTAAGCTATCGAATAACTGAGTCAAGCCTCCTCCTGAGCAGCACATATCCTGACCTTGTACACCCACACACAACATCCTCAAGCATGCACAATTGCATCTTAGCAACAATATATGCATTTTACCTCAACTGGTTTGTGTTGACCCTAGACCAAAAACATTTCAACCTGCTGGTCTACGTCCTTCACCTTTTTTTTTTTTTTCCACAATAAGGTATGTTTGATATGTAAACATCGAAATGCAATTTTTCTCACTGGTATTTGATTTTATTCTTTCATGATATATTTATAATTTAGACACTTTAATAGAAACACTTTTATTGCCCATGCTCATTCATGCATGCAAACAATCAACTAGTCATGTGGCAGCTTCACTTAATGTACATATCAAACATCAGCATGGGGGAAAATTTCCTCTCAGAGACTTTGACCGTGACATGGTTGTTGGTGCTGGTTTGCGTTTTTTGGAAACTGCTGATCTTCTGGGATTTTCAGCAACTGCAGTCTCTAGGGTTTGAAACAAATGGAGTGAAAGCAAACAAAGTAAATAAATGAAATAAAAATCCAGTGAGTGTTAGTGGCAGATGGAAACACCTAGCTGAGGAGTGTGGTCAGAGGAGAATGGCCAGACCAGGTCGAGCTGACAAAAAGGTTACATCTTAAGGTCACTGACTGAAATGTCTGTTCTTTACAACCATGGAGAACAGCAATGCATGAACCACAGCGAAGGACCACTCCAGGTCCACTCCACTCACCCGAAAAAACAGACATCTCTGGCTACGTACAGGGTTACTGAAACATGGAAAGTTGAAGATTGAAACATTGCCTAGTGTGTGTGTGTGTGTGTGTGTCAGAGAAAGAGAGAGAGTTAAAAGAAGACATTTGTTCTGCTGCAGAAAATATAGAAAAATAACAAAAATAATGAATGTGAGCAGAGGAAAAGGCAAAGGGAGAGAAAAAGAGAGCAGAGTCATGGCTACACTACAGGCGTAACGTGTGGGTGGGTGAGAGGCACAGGCATGCGCATACATTGACGATCAATAGAGGACAGCATTATAGACAGATAGAGAGCGAGAGAAAGGTGATGGAGGGGCAAAAAGTGCTAGCGAACAAAACAGCATCTGGGAATCATAATGCAAGGAAAGCAATTTAGGAATGTAGAAGTGATTGTTCATTAAAATCCTGCAGGAACTGAATGTAAGACAGGTGCTCATTAAAATTCTGCATGCCTTCTTTTAATATATGGACCATTCATTAGTTTGAGATTAGAGTTTCTTTTAATTGGTGGTCATAATAAATTGCATGACAAAGAGACAAACGTTCATTGGTTATAGCAAGTTCAATAAAAAAATATATAACAATAAATCTAGACAAGTCTGGCTGAGGACAAAGTCAGACTTTGAAGGAGTCTTGTGCTTATACAAAGAGAGAGAGAGAGAGAGAGATGTAATACAGGGCTGTAACCCAGCAGGGATCACTCATAGCTCTGGAATCACTGAGAACAACCTTGCTCTCTCTTCCTTTTGTGGAAGAGGTATGCAGAGCAAGAAAAGAGGTGCCTTGAGCCAACCTTTATAAACCACTTCTCTGTTCCCATGAGACTTATAGGAAGGTGAAGAGGTAGCGGTGGGGGGGTTGGTGTCGTTGGGCATGAGGGTTTTTATGAGGCTAGTGTTCAAGTCAAGCCCTCTCAGCTGCTGTTGGCCAAGTATGGAAGGGATTTTTCCCCCCTACAAGTCACAGTTGATCTTAACGTTCGAATGATTTGTTTAAGGGAGGATTTGCTTGGCCACTCTATGGCAATTTCACCACTATGTACACGTTTGTGATTCACTGTAATAATTAGAAAGTTGCATCTAATGTTTTTGTGACCAAATGAAGACAGAAAGAAAGAAAAGAAAAGAAAAAACACACGAAAAATGCCTAGAAGGCAAAGAATTATAAAGTTATAAAGAATAATTTTATTTAGATGACTTTATATAAATGGCTGTTTAGACCTTGCTGTGTGGCACTTTTCAAGACCTAGATATAATTCTCTTAGCATTTTTAAAGCTAGAACAACAAAGTCATTAAATGATTTATTTGACTTGTAAAATGCTAACAATAATCCTCACTTCATGATGACTGATGGCATATTTACTGCTAATAAGATTTTCAGTCAAATAAATTAGTTAATGGTACAGTATGTAGCAACACATTAGCTAGCTAGTTGAGGCACAATCAAAGCTAGCTAGCATGCCCACACTTAGCTTGCTAACAATAACAAACATCAAGGTGGTGTAGTGCTGTTACCAATCCTGATTATTTTTTAATAACTGCACATCCTGAGGTGTTTAATTCCTTAGCAATACTTTTTAATTCATTTCTATTACCAATTAATGTTATATAATATCTGCAAAATTAGTTTATTTCACATATGTTTTAGGATCTCCAATAATAGATTCCCTTTCATTTTTCTGTCTTGTGAAACAAAAATTGCAGTTTGTTACATTACCCCTTTCTGCTGAGGAACTTCTTGTGTCAGAAAACTTACAGAAAAGCTAAAGTTTCATGTCTGACAGTTACAATGTGCAGATACATAACCTCATCATTTCATCAAGTACCCTTTCTTTTAGGTTGTTACTGTAGAAACAAGAACATATTTGAGCAAGCACAGATTGAAATATTTAAATAGATTGAAATTGAATGCATTTTGATTTTCTTTTAGCATGCATTTCATATGTATTTACATTATTTTAAACAAGATAGTGATGCCCCACAACCCTGTACAGGACTTTTAAAAAGCAGGTACTCTAATATTTCATCCCATTTAGTTTTGATGTGGTGGTCAATTCACAAGTGAAATGATTTCTCCCAGAACCTCGCTTTCACAGTTTGAGTCATTCAGTACATTCAGGTCGTCAGCTGACTTTTTATTGTCAGATAATGTTGCTGAGCCAAGACCTATCTAACTGAAGCATCCCCAGATCATAACACCATTTGATGAGTCATGCTTTTGTATGTGTGTGTGTATGGGGTTTGTAAGTGCATTATATTTATTTCTGTCTTCCACATACTCTGTCTAAACATGGTAAACTATTGCGCTGATTAGCTATGTTGAGTGACGTGTATGGCCACACCCATCTCAAGGGGAAAATGCTGTATTCATCCAAACGTTAGATGCTGTGACATAATCTGGCACTAAACTTCCCTTCTACTCCATATTTTGATTTCATTTATGGCACAGGTTTAACGAATTCCAGAGGGCTGGCAAAGTTTCATTAAATTCTGTTCAGCCAGTTTTGTGTGATGCTGTAAAAAAAAAAAAATCTGGCTGGACAGACATAATCTGCAAGTTTATTTTCTTATCTTTTTTTTTTTTTTTACTTGAGCAATGAGGTCGCAAAAATGAGCCAGCATAATGTGTACCATTTATTACAGAAATACCTATTTTCCAGCTGAGATCTCAACACTTTCCTGTCCCCGAGTCATTTTCACTCCTACTTCTTTTCACTCCTTCATGTCCATCCATCTAATCCCAGTGGCTTTTCTACCTTTCAAGCCTTCGCATTTACTCACTTCCTTCCCTGTCTCCATGTTTTGAATCGTGAATAACTCAACACACCCTTCTGTTTGACAAGTGTTCCCCAGGAGAATTCTGAGTAAGGTAGATCTTTATCACCTCAGAGGGGATCTTAGAGGCTTTGAGACTGCAAGTAGATAGTGAGTGAGTACTGTGATACTAGGAAAGCTTCTCAAGGGTACAGCCAAAGATGAGACTCTGAGCTCATATGCAATCAGTGGAATTCAACAGTGCAAAGTCTAAGTCTGTGTACTGTAGCTTCTCTACTTCCCACACAGCCATGAAGAATTACTGCAGTGTTTGTTTAAAAAAAAAAAAAAAAAACAGTAAATTAAATCGGGAACGAGTGGCAAAGAAAGGCATGATGGACGAGTATGGCAATGAGTGATGAAGTGCCCAAATCTCCATTTGTATGTTAATTGGATCTGCTCTACTGCCATCTAAAACGCACAGCTTTAGGCATAGGGGAAAAGAAAGGAATTTATCCGAGGGGTCTCCCTCTATCTTGAATTATAACACGATGAATATCAGGCTGATTCAAATGTTCCACAACACACCCTCTGTGCTGTCAACCTCCAGGTGATGGTGTTTGCTTGTCTTGTCGGTTTAGTCATAACCGACAGACCTCGAATTCTCTCTCACGGGGAAGTATTTGTTTGTTAGATGGATGACCAGCATGGCCCAGTCTGTGTTATCAGAAATCTCCTTCCAGCATAAGCAAATAAAAGTACAGGTTTGGGCTTGAACCCCCTCCACCTTCCCCCCTGCCCTTCATGGCATGTACTTTATGTTAGGAGCATGTGGCATATTTTGACCAAGTGAATGCAGTCTACTGTATGTTGTTTGTTGTTATGTTTTAAAATGATCTTTGTATAAGAACATACAAATAGATGACTAGATAATACATAGATGGATGGATGGATGGATGGATGGATGGATGGATCATCCCAGAGGGAAATTACATAAATTATTTGTGGTTTCTTTCATATAACACTCTGCTCCTTTTATAAGTGCACATAGGTTTGATGTGTGGTTTGTGTATATAATATTCTATGGCATCCACAATGACAGATCTCAGCCCAATTGTAGACCTATGGGAAAGTTGTGAGCAAACTCCACCATCTCTTCACCATCATTATCAAAACAACAACCAAGGCTGTTTTTTAAAGAATTAAGATTGAATTTATCATCAGCCCAGGAAAATTATTTTTATAGAAACCTAGGGTCAGAGCACAAGGTCAGCCAAGATACAGCAGATAGAGTTAAGAGCCTTGCTCAAGGGCTCAACAGTGGCAGTTCAGAGGTGCCGGGGCTTGAACCCCTGACCTTCTGATCAGTAAGCCAAAGGCTGAACTGTTTGATCCATGGGGTTCGTCATTCATGTTTCCATAATACAGTTCCACAGCCTTGAACAAGGGTCTAATCTATATATGTGATGCTGTTCTGGTTGCATGTTTCGACCCAACACCTTGGTAACACACTGTATGTTGGAATTTCCTTTAATTTATCTGTGACAAATTCAGCAACATGATGACAGGCATGTCAGGATCATCAGATGAGTTTCCATATGCAGCTGAGCCGGAACTCCTTAAATTCACTGTGATGACTAATCCATGGAAATAAATGCTTGTGCTAAAGCTCTTAGGCAACAACAGAATGAGAAATATCTATCCAAGGTCATCATTTAGTTTCTTCAAGTGTTTATATACATACATACATACATACATACATACATACATACATACATACATACATACATACAGTATGAGCAACTAATCTGGCAGCTGAAAGAATAGAACATTTTGCAGCACAAAATGGAAAATCCTGGATAAATGTTTCAGTCCTGCAGCACATCCTCAGCGTCATCGATTGGCTCGGTCTTGTATTGATTGACACAGTGCAGAAGGATGATGTGGAATGATTTCTGCTGTTCTCCTGAGAGCCCGAGGGCTGAAACTAGCGATAGGGAAATAGTAAAGACCCCGGTGATCTCCTGCAGCTGTGTGTTGCCTGTAAATTCCACATCAGGCGCGTTGCTTAGGAGTGACTGTGTTTGTGTGTTTTAGGGGGAGGGGTGTGATGGAAAGCTCCCAGGCTGATATTACTGATGGAGCCCTGCTATGAATTGTGGATCTCCTGGAAATGACTTTCTGGCAGCAGAGTTAGAACTCACTGTAAATCATCCAAAAATTGAACTCAAACAGCTACAAAATCATATGGTACCAGGATTAACACCAATATTCATTAGTTTCTACATCATTGGGCCTGACGCATCGCATCCCCAGGGTCCGGGTTAGATTTCCGCCTTGGGGCTGTGTGCATAGTATGAGTTTGCATGTGCTTAGTGGGTGCTCTGGTTCAAAGACATGCAGATTGGGCTAATTGGCGTTTCCAAATTGCCTGTAGTGTATGTATGTGTGTGCCCTGCGATGGATTAGCACCCCATCTAAGATGTACCCTGATTTGAGCTCCAGGCCCACTCTACACAGGACAAAAGACTTTAAGTGTATGAAAGTGTTTGTACCCATTCATTTCTGGGATTCATGAATGTTTTCATATTCATGCACTTTCTAATGTTAAAAGAAAGTCTTATGACTGGTGGTGAGCACCAATAAAAAACAAAAACAACAAAACTCCCACTTTCATAGTCCACAAATTGTTTGTCTGTTGCAAGGAAACATAATATTAAAATTGAGAAACATAAAAAAGTGTCATATTATCAAATTTAGATTATTATATGTTCTTAGAGGAATCAAAATGATATGGATCATTAAATTTATGAGCTAAAGAGCTACTACTGGTCAATTGATAACAATTGAGACTATAAAAACCCTTTGGATACTTGGATCCATTCTGCTTCTGAATCTGCTTCTGAATAACTGCAAGGATCCAGAGAATGATCACCTCCAGTTGTATTCTTCTTATGATGGTTTGGAGCTACACATGCTGCTCCTAAGCTCCCAGTGATCCAGATCTTCTCTGCCCTCTGCACCTATCTGACTCATGCTGGTACCATCCTGGTGTCGAACTGGAGTCCATGTTAACTTAGACATTTTCTGTTATATTGAACTTCCAGCTGCCTAACACAGTATGTCAGCATAAAATTCCTGCTATCTGTTATGACCCAAATGAGGATGGGTTCCCTGTTGAGTCCGGTTCCTCTCAAGGTTTCTTCCTATTGCCATCTCATGGGGTTTTTTCTTGCCACTTTCGCCGTCGGCTTGCTAATCGGGGACTATTTTGATTCATACACATTCACATTCCATACAAGCTTAAATAATTGTTTTGTGTAAAGCTGCTTTGAGGCAATGACAATTGCTAAAAGCGCTATACAAATAAAATTGAATTGAATTGAATTAAGAACATTTGGTCTGTTTGGCGTTGAGAAATTTACATTTCAGAGCAATTTAAGAGAATGTTGCTGCACGAGGCCTCATGTCTCTAAAGTATTTTTTTTTATTACATCAGATTCACCCACCCACACACTCACTCACTCACTCATCATCTATACCATTTTGTCCTGTATACAGCATCGCGGGGGGGGGGGGCTTTAAGCCTATCCCAGCACACTTAGGACACGAGACTTAGAGCACACACATACACTCACACACTATGGACAATTTGGGAATTCCAGTTAGCCTAATCTGCATGTCTTTGGACTGTGGGAAGAAACTGGAATACCCGGAGGAAACCCACCAAGCAGTGGGGAGAATATGCAAACTGAATGCACACAGACCCAAGGCGGGAATGGAACCAAGACCCGGAAGGTAAAGGGTGACGGTGCTACCCACTAAGCTATACCGCCCCCACCAGATTCAATCAAATTCAATGTTTAATCTTATGGGGCTGGGCACTGGAACAACATCAATGACTAATTATGAGTAATTTCAGTTTTCTGTCTAGACATTTTATGTTTGTAAATTCTGTACCTAATAAACGGTAACACATTTGTTTAACTAGTTCTTGTTTTGACTTAATCTGCAAAAGTGACGTTACTAACCGGTTGCCAGTGGCAAAACCACTGGTTTGGTGTGTAAACTAAGTAATTGTCCCCCTATTTGGGATTCAACCCTGGAACAGTTAGTTAGCTATTAATTAGAAAGCTTGAAATATCAGTATGCATACTGTATCATTTTATGAAGTGTGAAACTCAGCATATTCACCCAAATCCAAGAGGAAACACATATTTGTTGGCCATCTGAGGTAATCACATTATGATACCAAGTCAAACACCTGCAAATTAATTTCCTTAGTACCTTATTCATTCATTTTCACATGCTTGCTTCTCTTTTGAACAAATTACAAAGTCCAGTACAACTGCATATGAAAATAATCAGAAGAACAGAAGCTATCGATTGCTGGGTTACTGTTTCATCTTCATGACAAAGCGTCAGACAATCCGCTAGGTAATCATCAGGTAGTCTTTCTTAGCTCCAAAGTACATCTTGACATACTTTAATGACCAATAAAAATACAGTACAGTACAGTAGCAACCTAGGGGTGGTTAAATGTGCTTCAGGTGTCCACTACTGTGACCGATGTCGTGGTAGTTACATGTCTGTAAAAGGTATATAAAACACAATTTAAGAACATTAAGAAATGTAAAATATCTATATTTAAGATTACAATTTCACAAGGTTGAATTTATTAACAGGTCGGTATAGTCACTTAGTGGTTAGCACTGTTGCCTCACATCTCCTGGGTGTGAGGTGTTGGGTGTTAAAATCTCACCTTCAGTTTGTGTGTATGGAGTTTGCATGTCAATCAAAAGCTACCAAGTCCTCTTTATACATTGTTCCTCCACATCACATTAACTTTCATGTCTTTTTGTGTGATTATTACATTGAAAATGAGTCAAATGGATTGAAGAATCGATCCCTAGGAATTTCATCCAATTTCTTGAAATCCACCCATAATGGCATTCAAGCAACTTGGTGCCTTCAAGGTCACCGCCATCCAGGGAACAAAAGAAAGAACAAAGAAGCAAAATTGACTTGGTGGGTAGTTGTGTGTTGCATCATTACCTCAAGGCAAGGAGAAGCATAAGGCTAAATCTCATTACCTCAAGGCAAGGGGAAGCAAGAATCTCAATCTTGAGACATTGTGGAAATGAAACATGGAATAATATGCTGATGCTGTTGTTTCCCAACATGAAAACCAAAACCATTCAATTCACCATACAATGAAGTCCATCAGCCAAAATACTGTATAATGTGCATCCAAGCCAACTGCTTAAATAAGAATTCATGTGCCATGTCTCTTTCAGCAAGCTTCTATACTGCCAATAGACACCACAAATTACCACAAATATCGTGCTTTTACCATCAGAAAAACACAATGAGGTGGAAAAAAGCTGAACTGCAGAAGAAATTGAAAACTGTTAGCGTCCATATCCGACACATTTTCTTGCCTGTTACTCTTTGCATATGACTCTGCATACAGACCCGGAACATTTGCTACGAAGGTTCAGATCTTCCCACATCTTTTTCCCCCTACATATTCTTTTACAGATATGAAGCAAATACTGCCATCTTTTCCCTGCCACAGTATTATGTAAAAAGATTTCCTCACTACCCATTTTCTTTTCATAGTTGAGGAATGAAATGGAATTTTTGCTTATCCTTGCTCAGACATATGCTCTCACACATGTCATATAAATAGAAAATGTCATTAAAGCAGCAAGGGTGTAAGAACAAGTGGATCATAGATAAAGTAGTGTATGCGCTTAATGAGGTATTGATGAGGCTGAGACACACACAAAAAGAGTAGCAGATACTTGACTCAAATGACACAAAATACATTATGAGTTATTTATTTTTCCACTCTTCCACATTCAGGGTGTAATTTTTTTAGATGTTTGTATTTTTCAATAAAACCAAGAGAATTTACCATTAGTATGTTTTGGATCACCGTGCTTTCAGAGGCGGCATGGTGGCATAGCAGCTAGGACTGTCACCTTGCACCGCCAGGTCCGGGTTCGATTTCCGTCTTGGGGTCTGTGGAGTTTGCATGGAGTTTACATGTTCTCCCTGTGCTTGGTGGGTTTTCTTCGGTTGCACCACTTTTCAAAGACTGTGTGTATGTGTGCGCCCTGTGGTTTAAACGATGATGACAATGTGCTGTCAGTGATCATGATTTTTGTTTTAAGTATATTCAAGATAAATATAAAAATTTTACTTTTTAACCTACAGTGCCATGGTTAGTCACCAGATTAGCTTCAATGAGCGTTGGCATCAATTTCAGTCTCTGGAACTGTACTGGAATGATCAAGCATATAAGGATAAAGGTCAAAAATCTTATATAAGTTCTCAAATACAGTAGGTCAAGATCTAGTGATCATAAAAGGAATTGCACACAATTTACATCATCAAATTGTTTACATTGAACCAGTAGATGTGCATTCTGGGATGCTTTTCTGCTCAACATGGTTGTAAAGAATGTTTACTTGAACAGCTACTCACAGGATAATTCAGTTTTTTTGCACTACAGTACTTGGTTTAGTGCAATAAACAATATTGCAAATATTGACAAATCTACAGAGTGTCAGACCATCCATTGAAACCACAATATCAATGTTTTTGAAGATTGTCTTACTTGTCGTTTGTGTGCATGTGTGTGTGTTTCAGCGGGGAAGCTCAGTGGTTTAGGCGTTTCACCACAGTTTGGAAAGTCCAGGTGCAAACCCCACCACCACAAAATTGCCACTGTTGGACCCTTGAGCAAGGCCCATAACCCTCACTTGCTCAGATGTTTAATGAGATACAAATGTAAGTTGCTCTGGATAAGGGCATCTGCCAAATGCCATAATATGAATGTGCATGATTTTTTTTTTATTCCATCATGTACCATAACCATCTCATAAAAATAAATGTTGTTTAGTAATACTTAACCTATCTTGACATTACAAGTCTGACATACCTAACGTAAAAATGCATCATGGAAGAAGTAATATGTGATCACATGTGTACTGTATCTCCATTATAATTAACATAAAGTAAGATGTCAGTGCCATGACAGCATTACCACAAATTTCTGCTCACGCTTGTGGTACATGTAATGACATACCCTTTAGAAACAACCCAAAGTTACATTAAATGATAGCCATAGTAAATACTCATTTCCCACTGGCTGGCAGGTGTCTGCTATTTTCTTATATGAAATGCCCATAATGTAGGTTCAATGCAAATTCAGTACATTACATCATGTTCCCATGATGAACCATGTTGAAACCATGACAACAAGCAGCAATAAAGGTTTAAATTAAGGCTTCATTCACACTTCACTGTGCCTAAAACAGAAAAAAATGAATGACATTGATTTATACAGGAAGAAAGGTTTTAAATACTGCAATGCAAGGAATTGTTTTCATTAACAGCAAAAAAAAAAGAAAAAGGAATGAGATAACGGCATCTCAAAGTAACCATAACAACATTTGTATTATGGTGCTTATTCTTATAGATGTGCGTGTGTTTCTGCAAATGTGAGTTGGAATTTTAGTAATAGGGAAGTAAGACATGCACAAAGCCTCTGTGCTTTGAAAGCTGTTAAGTAAACGTGGTACTGTTTTTGACAGATAACTGCTGGTGAAACAATTCTGCGTCAACTTCTTTGTCTCTGCTTATGTATTTATTTATTTATTTATTTAATTATGTGGATGATTTGTTCAGCACCATTTACATCTTATATGCAAAAATCCACTACCTTCATAATTAATTATTATTAGAGAAGCGGTAGTGCTGTTGTACTGAATATCAGCACAGCTGTGAGGTGGTCATAGAGGGCACGGCCTGAGCACAACCTCAAGTGTGATATTGCTGTTATGAAATAGATCCACAAACATCATTTATTATGAACATATTATGATTTATTGTTTATTTAACCAGTACAATTAGCTATCGACAGTTAGTTTAATTAATATGGATAAAAGTAGTTTTAAATTCTTACCTGTGCCAAAAGGTCAGGAGGATAAACCATGAATGTAAGACAATCCTGAGAAACTAGTGATATTTACTTTAGAATATCAGTTAACTTCCGGAGTTCTGGTGTTGAATCACAAATTGCGTAAAATGAAACCTAGTGCGTTATGTAGGGTGTATTACTTCTTCCAAATATCAAGCAGTGCCATTGATCAGGGGTTAGAGAGGGATTTGGGATTCAGGAGCTAACCAGCTTTGTAGCTTACACTACTAGCTGTTAACAGAACAATGCGGATGCATCAAAGGCAATTCGGAAGTACATAGAAGCAATTCCTGTACTAATAAACAGTAACAGATGTGTTTTGTTGCTAAAAGTGCTTCCAACACAATGACGTTATGCTTTCAGCTGCTCTCCCCTAAACTTAGCTATTTATGAAGTAAGAGGAGATGAATTACATTATATTACATTACTATTATATTATAAATGTCATAACATCAATTTAAAAAAAGCAGAATGTTATCTTAGTTCTTCATAAACTTTGTTTTTATGACCAGGTGTTTAAAAATTTGCAGATTTTCCTCACCAAATCAACAAATGTAAAAAATTTTATTTACAGAAATGTAGAAAAATGCAAGGAAATTTTGAAATATGTTGTTTCTGAAAAGCCAGTTATAATAGCATCAAGACATTGCTGGATGACTGGTCTTGATGCTATGATAAGTACTGTATGATAAGTACAGCTCATTGGAGACATAAAAATTTGTCCAAAGCAATTTGTCAAAGTTCTAGATAACTAAGCAGCCTTTAAGTAGCTTCAAGATTTAAAAATGTATCTGGAATGTAGATATGTACAAAATAACATCAAAATAACACTGTCATAGTCATAAAAGCAACATTTGAGGGAATATATTTGAAACACAAGCAATTAGAAATTTGCAGTGCATTATGCAATCAACTTCAGGGTGGTACAACAGTAACTCTGAACAAGTCTTGCATGCTATCTCACAAAACTTTCCCTCCATACTATGTTTTTATAACACCAGCCAACAGTATGACAGTTATAGAGACACCAACCCACCTGTCCACCCCCCACATGTACAGTATACTAACTATACATATAGCAGTGTTACTGTGTGACTGGTGTAGCTGAGAAGCATTGGCCAGTCACAGGTTTGGATTTGCAATTTAGAACAGAAGAATGTTCCGTTTAGCAAAGTCTGTCATGTCAAGGGGTTTCACCTTGGCCTTGAAACATAAGGCTGATCAATGAATATATGAATACAAACAAACAGTATAATAGTTAATGTGAATTTGTGAAACTGTCACTGTAAGCAGTACATAAGTAAGGAAAAAAAGAGTACACTGACATAACTCTAGATGATTCGTTTTTTTTTTCCTGCAATGCAGTGCATGCTGCTTAGGAATCTATCTGAATGCTCTTCTCCTTTTTTCTACATGTTACACATGAGCTGATTTGTGAGCTAATTCATGAACTTTTGAGGTGAAAATCCCATTAAACAGGCAGAGCTCAAAAAACAATCTTCAATAAAATAATGAATCAAATTTGCCAAGCTCTATAAAGTTTATTATTTTATCAATGGTAAATAGTGGAGTTAAAAGTTTATTGCTTTTTCATTGGTTTCTTAGTTGCATTTAAAACTTTGATCCAATTTACGGTCCATTACAGGTCCCAATTTAACAATTATCTTAATATTATCCTGGGAAAAACAAACAATCTGTTAAACCAGATTAATTATTTATTTCCAAGAGTTAGTAAAGACTTCTGCCTGCCAAGTATAACTGATTATCCAGGACATCTTAATGCATATTGGGGTGTGTCAGAAACATGTGACGGACATTAAACAAGGGTTTCCAAAACCTCATGTTGTGTTTGAGTCCTCTGTCATGACTGGTGGACTGACCTTTGAGCCAAGCCTGTATTACGTTGGTTTTTCCAACACAAAAAGGTTTAGTTATGTCAGGACCTTGTGGGAGTTATTGTTACAGTACTGTAGTATTTGCACATACAGGGTAAAAATAGTTGTCATTTTACAGGCATTTTAAAAAGTATAGTTTTTTAGCTGTTAAATATGCTATGCGGAAAATGTAGTTTTATGAGTGTTTCCTGTAAATTTTTAGGAAAATGAATGCTTAGCTGCAAAGACACAATCTATGTCTAATATTTAATTTTCATCAAAAGTGGTTGAGCAGACTTTTACATCTTGTACATCTTTAAATGTGAAAATTGTTTAACTCATTTATCTAGCCAGATTCTTCAAGTCTCCAATAAATGTTTCCAAATCATTTACCTTTAAAATCTTACTTCAAAGAAAATTGTCTTGTATTTTGAACACAATTTTGCATTAATCAACATTTATGTAAATCAAATTAAAATAAAGTTTCATAATAAAGTTTTACATTACATTAGATTTATAATTTTATAGTAAAATTTTTACTAGAGGCCAGTAAACTATTGCTCCAAATTTTTAAGGAACGTTCCAAATTCAAATTTTATTTGCCACATACACCTACAATGAAATGCTTACATTATGAAATGCTTACAGTATATTACTGTCCATGACATAAAATATAAAGATTCCAATAAAATGAAAATATTTCACTAAAAAAATACAATTAACCTAAGATATAATTTAATAAAATTAAAGAAATTGTTTAATAGTTACATAAATAAATAAAATAGAATTAAAGTATGAATATAAAAAAATATATAATTCTATCCATCCTTCGAGTAACCACTGTAGTGCAACCAGGGACCATGGAGGCCAATGGTAACTATTGAATTCATTCCCATTTGTACGACTTACAGTCAGCATTTACACTCTCTCACTCACTCATCTTCTGTACCGTTTTATCCTGTATTCAGGGTATCGGGGACCTGGAGTCTATCCCAGGAGGCTTAGGGTACGAGGCATGGTACACCCTGGCCAATCCATCGCCAATTTGGGAATGCCAGTTAGCCTAACTGGCATTGCATATCTTTGGACTGTGGGAGGAAACCAGAGTACCTGGAGGAAACCCACCAAGCACAGGGAGAACATGCAACCCTATGCACACAGAGACGGGAATCGAACCCGGACCCTGGAGGTGCAAGACGACAGTGCTAACCACTACACCACTGTGCCATCTAGCATTTGGGAACGCCAATGAACTTAATCTGCATATTTTTAGACCGTGGGAGGAAACCCACCAAGCACAGGGCGAACATGCAAGTTTCATGCACACAGACCCCATATGGGAATCAAACCCAGGACCTAGAGGTGCAAGGCAACGAAGCAAAGCGACATGATGCTATGATGCTATAAAGAAATAAATATTGCTCTGACCAATTTAAACATTCAACAACGCATTCACCGCAGCTGATCATGTATGTGATGTGATGTGATGTATAGCTTTCCCAATTGCTTTTATAGCATAGTGATGCTCACTAAAATTCAGTCTTATCATTACAAACATGTTTCTTGTTTTACTTAACAATCAGAGAAACCAATCAGAGAAACCAATCAGAGTAGTTTAATAAATACAGTCAAATACTGTAACAAACACATTAAATGCATTAAATGTCTTTTCAGAATTCTACCCAAACTACTTCAAAACGTCCCTGCATTGTTTCTATGCTTCCCGCATCATTGCTGATGTGGGTGTTATTATACAGAGAGAGAGAATTACAGCATGGAACCGATGGAACAGTCTCACATTGCTGTCTGAGATCAGGAATGTTGAGGTGACAGTCGGGGAAGTGGTAGAGGTTTAATGCAGAAAAAGAAAAGTGGATCTAATTTACAGTCTACAGTGTAATTTCCCCTCCCACTACTATTGTTACATAATTTTAAGCATTTGCTCTAGAACTGCCATAAACACGGTTTGTTAAAGTTGTTAATGTGGCAATACTGGTTATACAGTGTAGTAAAGGGTAATTAAATAATTTAATTACAAGTTTTTTTACAATAAAATTTTGTACATATCATCTTGTAAGTAGAAGTCACAAAAAATAAGCAAAATAAGCAAGTGGATATGATGAATGTTTATTCACATATCCACTCATGCCTTCCTAAAATTAATTATCGCTTATGTTACTGAGGTCACACTGGTAATAATTACAGTCAATTTTTGTTTAAATGTTTAAATAATTTCAATATTTTAATAGTAAACCTGTGCAAATCTTTGTCCCCATCAAAGAAGAAGCTTACAAGTTAAGTTATCCCTGCAGTAATCCTGTTCAGGGACATGGATTCCATCCTGGGAGAACATGTCATGAGGCTGGATTACTCCTTGGATGGAACTTTAGCTGAATACATAGCATCATGCATGCACCCATTCACACAATTCTTCACAACGTAGAGCAATTTATCTAACTCTAATACTCCTACTGCTATGTTTTTAAGGGTGGGAGGAAACCCAAAGGGAGAATATTGAGAAAAATTCACACACTGCAGGGGAATAACCTGAGGTCATTAATTATGAAAATGTGTTGCCCAAATAATACAGTATAATTATAATGCTATAAAAATGTAATATCTTTATAAATTATAGTTACATTTACTGCTATATAAATTATATCAGGCTTCTGTCAGATCCATACCAGTAGAGGTAAAACAGATTCCCAAAAGTATGATTGCGCCAGATTCCAACTTCTAACTTTCAAACTTACAATCAGTACAATCCAAGTACTAAAAAGGCCTGACTCTACTTAGCTTCCATGATCAGGCTTTTTCAGAATGGTAGTAATCAGTAGCTGTGTAATTGTGAGCTTGGAGTTTGGAGTCTGAGTCCATTGCAACCATCTTTGTAGTCTGTACTGTTTCATGGAAACTGGCATCTGCTGCTGATACCCATGTGGATCTGACAGCTTCGAATATATTGCTGGAATTAGGTCTCTTTGAAGTGACCTTAAATTTTTATTCTGGATATAAAATGTCTGAAATGTTAATAGTTACCTCATTTAATGAATTACAATCCATAACTAATTCCATTGGAAGATGCCAGCATCAATGCCGAAAAAGTGAGTATGATTTCTATTGCAGGTAATTCAAATGCAGTGGGAGCAACATGGTTGAAGGTACTAATGCGCTTAAGATGTATGGTTAGCGTTTACTCTTGACATACGTTGGAAATATACTCACTGATCAGTAAGCTTCTACTGCAAAATGAACAATATCAAAGTCAGCTTGTTTTACTGATGTGGACATAAATGGATTATATACAATATGATCATGTTTTTAAAGGAGTTACAGCAAAGCACCAGCAGAAATGAAAGAGGTAATTGATATTTGCACCAGTTCAGAAGCACATGGAAGGCACCTCGGTTTGTGGAGCTACAAGGGTGGATCTCCTGGTCTCCATGCTGATAGGACAGAACAGATAATGAGATTAATAATTGTAAGTAAGATGGTTTATACTGAACAGTGCGATATTTATTGGTTAATCTTGAAATCTTGACAAAAAATGAGCACTTGGAGTGCGGTCAGGTATGTCCTGAATGAGTAGAATGAGTGGAAAATAAGTTAATGCTGATCATGCTTTGCTTATTCTATCAGAATTTAAGCCGAAAGAAACAAAATTAACCAAGAAAAAAACTAACAACAACAAGCACCATTTTCATTTAGAACTAGACTGTCCTTTTTCTAACAGCTACATGAAATGTGATCAAATACTTATTACATGTACAGTGGAATCTCTCAAATCTAGCCATCAAAAAAGGTTTATTTAAAAGACAAAAATTGCTCCGTACCTTCACTGAAGGAGCAAAGGCATGCGGTATAATTATCCTTGACTTCTGACAGCCAATAGATGCACCATTTATTTATTCTCAAGGCAGGGGAACATTGAAACCATTATGGCTATTCCTCAAATAGTTTTTCATTTCTTCTCATAATTAATCATGTCTCTTCCCAGCTGCAACAAAACGTTCATCTGTAAACACTTTCAGAGTTTCGCAGTCCCAAAGAGAGATTTATTAATGTACATTACAGTAATGTATCTCCTTAACTGTATTGAAAGCCCATAATCTGCTGACTTTATTTCCAGGAATCATCATCAGGACATCCAGCACCACAAATATCAATTGTGAGAAAGGGGAACCTGTTTCAAATAAATGTCTTTTGTTCTAGAAAATCAACTCAGCACAAAAACACAACACAGCACATTTTACAGCTGTGAGGAGAATGTGTTTCTGCATGAAGCATGGAACAAATCAGAACTAGCCCACATGACTTCCATGTTCTGTTTTCTACTTGGTGACTGCTGCCCCACTGATGTCATTGATTAAATCCATAATGGTTTTATAGCAATACGATACCCAACATCCACTCACTAGCCTCTATAATTGGAACCCTAGTAACCCTGCTCATTCATGTAATTATACAATTAGCCATATGGCAGCAGTGCAATACATAATGCAAGCAGTTTCATTTAAACAAACACACATTCTGACAGGAAGTCTGCATTAACTCAGATTACCACTCTTTACAACCGTGGTAAGTGGAAAATCATCATAGAAAAATTTAAATGTCTAACTTTGAGATTATAATAAGAGAAGATCAGATCAGGTTAGACCTGGGCTTTTTAAAGTATACGTACATAGTAAAGAAGTACACTCATGCACATCTGTGTTGGAAAATTAATAGCAAGTGTACTGTTGAACATTTTGATCTCAAGTTGACATAGGACTTGATCCATAGATCTGACAAAGACCTTTGTATACATATGGTTGGGTTCTATTTTATTATTGATTTACTGTATGGTAAATGCCGTGATTGATTTGTAGCTCAGGTACTTCCAGCCTCTTGCCAATTTCAAAAGCTGTACAATATCTTCTGAACTCTTCTGAACTCCTGAATATCCATAATCAGAACACTGTGAGGTAAGAAAGATTGTGAATGTGGCAAACTGGGATTATTATACAGTACATCCGCTGACTGTATTTATTATAACTGTACATTACCTACTCAGACATTTAAGAGGTCAATTAACACCCATTGTTTTATGACTAAAAAGAGTATTAGGTATGGTTTAGCCTAGACAAAAATAAGAGGTCTGTTCTCAACGGATCTTGAAATGGCACAAAGACATCTATCAAAAGGCCTTGGACAATAAAGTTGGGACTCTATTGAGGTTTTCTTTTAAATCATCATATTTGATTAGATGATTAAGAAGTGAAATATTTAAATATAGTGAACATTGGTGACGGTAGGTTTCTTGTCTGCCATGCGAAAGGCCTAGGTTCAAACCCACCCGAACCCCAGCCTGGAGGGTTGTGTCAGGAAAGGCATCTGGTGTAAAACCTGTGCCAAGTTGTATGTGAATTGGATGGCCCCTCGATCTGCCTGAAGTTATA
>JAQMYK010000016.1:14928806-14957599 GCA_030014345.1 Clarias buthupogon
TATATATTTTTTTTTTTTTTTTTTTTTTTTATTATTTTTTTTTTTTGCCTCCATAAAGCCTCCATAACAGCTCTAATCTGAGATGCTGTTAATTTGTGACTTTTGAGGCTGGTACCTCTAAATGAATTTTGGTCTTCCTGACATGGTCTTCATGAGAGCCAGTTTAACTTAATAACCTAATAACATAGGTGATTCATAGTTTTGAAATCTCCAGTATAGTTATAGAATGTGACAGAAATAGTTACAGAAATAAATTCAAAACTGTGTATAGACATTTGACTGGTGGTGTAAGGAAATTAGCTACTAAGTTTTCCTGAGCATACAGCGGAACCACCCACAAATCTTCTGAGGATATGACTGTTGCACCTGCTTCTCTTTTCGCATGCAAAAATTCTGTTTTGTCTAAAAGGTGGTTGCTTTTTTTTCTCTATAACAAAGTTTGTACTAAAACACAGAGTTCCTAAGACTTTTGCAACTGTACTAGAGACTTTTGAATTAGTTAAAGACAATATATATGTTGAGTCCCACCATCCCAATATTTTTATCGTCTCCATTATGTACATAATTATTCACAATATAGCACTTTTTAAATGTAGAAGACTTTTTTGAAGTCTTTTGACTAATAATATAAACTCTGTTTATTGTTTATTTGATTACATAATTATACCATGTCATATTAGTGTTACATAATTTTTTCAATTATCTAACGCTGACAAGCCAGAAATACATTGAGTTTTTAAAGCTTTCGAACCTAAGCCAACCTAGAAATTGTCATGACAGCACCAACCAAACTCAGCGTTAACTTACTTGTTGATGTTATGTCCTTTTGAAATCATAAATAACAAAAAAAAAAAAAATGGTTATATAGATTTGTTATTTGTCATAAGGGATTCTCAAGCCCTATTAACTGTATCTTTAAGTAACGAGCCCTAAAAACTCTGCTCTCAAATTTTAAAAGGCAATTGGCTCATATTTTAAACAGAAGGTTAATTTCACATTGAAACTATGCAATATCCAGAGCCCATAACAAATTTCATGATGGCTGAAATTAAAAGATGGAAAGGCTTTTTGGAAGCGACCGCTCTTCCATTTTGATCCGAATCCAGCTGGCCATTTTTCATTCTTGTAATTGTTGCCCTAAGGGTAGGAGTTTGGAGATGGAAGCTGATCCTAGAAAATTTTTATGTAAAAGGGATCATTTCTAACTAGAACACATGCACAAACATACACCCATGCATACACACAAACACACCTACACATGCACACACACACACATTCTGTCAATCAGTAGATCTTGTCAGAATAAGGCTCCACATGTCAAAACCTTCATTCACTGTCTGACCTTTGTGTAGCCAGCACACTCAGCAGATCAATGGCTAAACATCGGTGGGATAATGAGATCAAGCAGGAAGCAAGGTGCCAGGGAAAAGGTTCAGGGAGGGAGATGTGCGTGACAGGCATACAGTAAAGAACTGGAGTGAATGGAGGAGAGGGAGGTGAATAGTGGTTTTAATCATCATGCCGGGATATGGGAAAAACTGCACACACACTCATACAGTGTCTGATATCAGCAATACACTACAGGGAGGCAGCAGTGTTTGAATGATGTGTTTGCAGGACTGAAATATATGGCACTTCTGACTGATAACGCTTTGTTCTTTAAAGAGTGCACTCCATTAGTCTCTTAATCACGTCTAGGGTTTTTCGTGGCCAGAGAGATGGAGTGAGGATGACAGTGTAATTCTGTGTGTATGGTATGTGAGAGAGAGAGAGAGAGAGAGAGAGAGAGAGAAAGAGGGAGATAATAACTTGAATATATAGAGATTGAAAGATTGAACATGTGAAACTGAAGAATAAAGAAGTTGGAAAAGGAATTCTATCAAGTGTGTGTGTGTGTGTGTGTGTGTTTGTCACGAATCATTTCGACTACAATCCCGTAGTGTATAATGTGCCTGTTGACGCTAACAAGAAAGGAAATTTTTACTGAGCTGCAGCGCCTTCCTAATTCATTATCTATAAATGACTCTTGCTCATATGCATAAACTCTTTGCTGAATTTGTAATTAGTCTTATGAATGAAAACATGAGTGCTAATATCGCTCTAAACAGCCAATCTTTTTGTAAGATAACAAAAACAAAAACACCAACAACCAAGCAAGGGTCGGATAGCGAGGCGTCTGTCATGCTAATCGTGCTTAATTATGGGCCGTAAACAATGGTTAGAGGAAATAACAAAATAATTGTCCTGATTTTTATGTTTTACCAATATTACCAATTTTCCTAATTTACCTTTTACAAAACACATTTAAATGACGTAAAATATGAAATAAATAGAAATTAAACCTCACCTCTTGGTACCGGCTGCTTTTTTTTTTTAAAACTTAACTGAAAGTGGCTCAGTTATCTTCTTGCTAGCGTCATTGCTAACATTTTTAGAACCCATGTTGCTAAGTCTTCACTAAATCTTGCTAATTTCGCTAGCTTTACTAAATTCGCAATGCAGGTACCACTGTACATTTGATAGGAAATAAGAACACAATTTGTTTTATATTTACCAGGATCTATTTAGGATCTAAATAGAATCAGGTTTAGAATATAAACACAATTTTTAAACAGATATTAAGTGATATTAAGATAATATTGATTAAAGTGGAATTTTTCATTTAAAAGTAAAAGACAGAAGAAGCATGTTCGAATTGTTTCCTCCTCTTCTTGCCTCACTGTAGATCAAAGAGTGTGTGATAACATTTCAGACACTGCATACCCGTGTCCCTGTCCATGTCCTGCCTGAATGTCTCTCCTGTAAACTCCCTGCTCACTGGGATGAAAGTGAATGAAGGACAGATTTGTTAGGCATGACTGGGTCCAGTCCCAATTCAGAACACTTCAGAAAGTTTCCCATGGTGTTTCCACTTGGGAAATTGTATGTCATGGAAATCTTCAATGAGCTAAAGCAGGGATACTGGAATATGATAAGTTAGTTAGGAGTTTCCAAAGTGGAACTGGGTAATGGAAGTAAGAGATGGTTGTTTTTATTTCTAGCTTGGAACAGGGTGCTAATGGCACAGAAAAAAAGTCTTTCCATTCAGCAAGTGGGGAAAAAAATCCCAGTAGTTATTACTTAGTTTCTTAATGATGCAACAAGCTTATTTTTAAAGAGCTGTTTTTTGGACATGTTAGCTGTTTTTCCCCTTACATATTAGGGCTAGCTCTAGCTTTTACACCAAATCTTATGTAATAATGTAACACCCTCACCTTCCAAGCAATCGTTTGAACATCAGACTGTTGTATTTGTCTGTAAGGTCTGTGTCGTACTGTTGTGGTTTGCCATTGATCTAATCGTCCCTTTATGCAGCTATTTCCAGCATGAACTAAGCGAAACAATAATGAGGAGAAAGTCTTTGGAACCAAAGATTAAAAAGACATCCCATGGTGCGTGACCTTGGTCTCTGCTTCAGGCACACTGCTGTTTGCTCATCAGCTTACTGCTATTAAAACAGAGAAAATTCAGCAAGGAAGACACATCAAAATAAACATGCACCCCAGGATGGAACAAAAGAGTTCTTTTTCCCCTTGGGCTTTGCCGTCTTCAAACACTTGCTTCAGCCGCCCGAACTTTTTGTCCTATAGTAATTTCTAGGAATATGATTTGTTCTTTTCAGAAAAAAAGCTCACACATCATTTCCCACAAAATGTGACATTAGAATTGTGGACAATATTACATAAACTAAATTTAATTAATTGTTTTTTTTAAAAAAACAGTTTTATATAACAAATATGTCAAAAGCTTTTTGTAAGGATATTCTTTTTTAACATTTATGGAAGTATTAGTGCTTTGTACCAGTCTGTATGTTTTTCATCACATCTTCAGGACAAAGAGACTTTCCGACTTTTTTAATCAGATTAATCTCAAGAGAGACATGGGAGGAGAGTAAAGCAATCTATTAGATAAGTGATAACTTTCACCACATTATATGTAGCTAAAACGTAACAGGACAACATACAGTGGTACTTCGGCATATGAACGCACTGCTTTAAGAATTTCCGCCTTAAGGCCTTAACACGGCCGTTAAATTTTTGGATAAACGAACGCGCTCTGAACGTCCTAGACGTTTATGTTGCGTTTTGTAGTGCCGCTCGATTAACTTCTACACTGGCGTTCATTTGGCTCTGTCTAACGCCAGCCTGCAGCCCAAATTGTAGTTTGTGTGTTTAACCTGTGGAGGCAGTGTGTCTGGAACTGGATATGAAAGCCCTTGTCATTTTATTTGAGGTGCCTCCTTTTAATATGGACCATTTTGCTATATTAGACATTAATCTTCTTGTCTTAAAAATTCTCGTAATACGGCGACGTAGGGAGAGAAAAAAATCGCCGCCACTACTGGGTTCACCCTCTGATTGCACAACGTCGGATTAAAGGAAGTTTTTTTTTGTGGTTTATGAAGAAATGCAAAAGTTTTTCCAATTACTGTCGGATGTCAGTTTGAGTTTTTTTTTTTTTTTTTGCTTTTCCCTCGCATTTCCCTATGTACGTATAGCATGTACGATCATGGGATATATCCGGTCCTCCGAAGCGTAAAATGAACGCGAAGAAAACGCACTGGAAGGCAAGAAAAAGCTGCATGCAACGTTTCTGCATGCATGCCGAACAAACGCACGTCACCAAAGCCCGTGTGAACATTCTCATTGACTCCTATGTGTAGAAAACCCTCGGCGCTTAATCCGCGCTCACCGAACGCTACGAACGCCAGAAAAACGCTCGATTTTAACGCCCGTGTGAACAAGGCCTAAGAACTGAAATTTTGCAAGAAATTTGCTTTGGGATACAAAGCATTTTTAGCATATTAACAACCAAACTGAGTAGCCTTTCAAAACATCCTGTAGCCCTTCAAAACTTAACAAAAGCTAAGCGAAACGAGTTTACATATTTTTGTGGTTTTTTTGTTTTGTTTTTTTTTTGCAAAATTTAGTGAAGGCATAGCTCCATGGATCTCAAGAATGTTATTAAGGGTGGTAGCAAGAAGAAAATGGAGCTACTTTCAGTTTAAGTTTTAAATCAGCCGGTACCAAGAGAAATCATACTGTAAATTAAGGTGAGGTTTCATATCTATTAAAATTTTTAATTAATTTACATGTTTTTTTCTAAATGCAAAAATATGATTATAGTTGGAAATTGGTAACATTGGTGATATTTTTGGGTGGCTGGAACGGATTATCTGCATTTACATGTGTTTCTCAATACGCAATTTCGCCTTAAGAACTCGTCTCCGGAACGAATTAAACTCATATGCCGAGGTACCACTGTATCTTACTTTAATAATAAAAAATGTAATCATTAGTATTTCTTCAATCTGATTGAAAGCATTCTTATTCGAGATTCCAACTTAACACAAATGCTTTTTTGATATACACAAAGTGGTTGTTCCAGAGATAGACCAGAAAAGGAGAAGACGAAAAAGAAGAAGTATAAGAGGAAGAAGAAGTAGATTTATTTTATTTTATTTTATTTATTTTATTTTATTATTTTTTTACTTTAGTTTTGAGACTAGGTTAGGCTTCCCATCCTTTCGGGAAAAAATTGCACCTTCTGTTTTAAAACTGGTTACAAGAATTCAATTTAATCTATAATTTGTTAGATCTTTTACTATGAGTTCTTCTCACTGAGTCACCTGGAATGGGAGCAAAATTTCATTCCTAGAACCCAATTGTCAAGTCAGTCCCACATGGGGTACACATGCGCAGAAATAATATATTTTATCAGATCGTGTTCATGCAGATAATATTTACCTCTAATTCTGATTGAGGGAGATCAGGCAAGACTGTTCTGTTTAAGTAGTTACATGATGCAATTTTAACCCATTATTCCAGTTTTTAATGCGATATTAGTTTCCATATTTAGCTGTGGACTAAGGAATAAAACAATTCCGGAGAGTTTCTAGAAAATAATTACATTTTGGGGTTGTAAAAATATCTCTAGCTTGGCATTAGGCTGCATCATACCACACTGCCATTGATTATTTCACTATAACTGCACATCCTTTATTTAACATCCTGAAGTTAGCAGGTTCATCAACATGTCCTGGCTACAAACACCTGCAGATTAACCTGAAACATAATACACATATCCATCAACAAGAATTAAAAATCTAAACTATTTTCAATCCATTTTCAAGCTCCACATAGTCAGGCCTATGATACACCACTCTGCCTGGGTTGTTTCAACAGCATGACTAGCAGCCTCCAGCTACCACTCTCTGATGAGGCATATTTTTTTTCCTGGGACAGCTCCGTCATCTCCCTGGTCCCTCTACTGAAGGATGGATGGCTTCAATTAGATGTGCTTCTCAGTGACAAGAGGCATATCTGGTGATGAATGCTCCTCTATGTATTTAGAGCTGTTCAGTGGATTCCATTTACTAGAAATGTTATTACAGTATGCCACCAATATTTAAGAACCTGTACACAGCATTTATTAATAACATTAACTGATATCTTTGTAAACAAGAGATTTAGTAATTGAGCCCTGGTGAGTTGCATTTGCCATTTCCCAATTTAGCACATTTAATATTAACTTTCAATCGATTTATTACAAACAGATTATTTGAGTACAAAAATGTGTCAGTCCAATGTAAAGTCTACAGTAAATTGGAAAAGACCAACGATCATAGAAAAAGAAAAGGATAAACTCCAAAAAAATCCAAAATTCAATTCAGATCATCTATCAGGTTAGATCTTCTTAAGGAATTGGCCACAGTGACTGTGTAATTAGTGCCAGGATAATGATCTGCACTGGACTTTGATAAATGAACAATCAATTCTCTAGTACCTGTATGTGTGACCTTTAATAAACTGTAGCTGTGACTTGGCGGGCTGGTCAAGTTGGATGTTACAGTATATCTGTCTTTGTTTATATATAAACTTCTCCACACCGTAACTCTGCCAGATGTGGGAAAGACAGTGAATGTGTACTCATCAGAGAACAATATATGTTTCACATTGTCTACAGCCCAAGATTTTCGCTGATGGCACCGTTGAAACTGAGGTTTGGCATTGGCACGAGTGACCAAAGTTTTGACTATAGCAGCTCGGCCATGTACATTGACCCTGTGGAGCTCCCAACGATCAGTTTTGGTGGAAACAGGAGAGTTGACGTGCACATTTAATTCTGCAGTGAGTTTGGCAGCTGTGGTTTTATGTTTTTTGGATACATATATATAAGATGAGATTGAACTATTAGGATTGAATAATGCATTATAACACAAGATCTCCTCTTATTATAATACAGTAAGAAGAACTCTCCTGACAGGAATCCTAGGGTTCAATGGGGATCATATAGTTTTAATTAGGTTACCCAAAACAGAACACCAGGACAACGTTCTTTTTAAAATGTAGACTGTCTTTAATTAAATGATATTGGGATAATTTGTAGTGAATTAACTCTTAAAACAACTTTGCAAATTACACCTTTAAAACAACACAATATCAACCTTAATTAAAACATTTATTCAGATGCATTAGTGGTTCCTTACGTTCCTTACATTCAGGATGAACGCAACGGCTTCACAAAAATGGTTGTAATTTTATTAATACACACATACAGTACACCCCCCCCCCCCCCCCACACACACACACATACACACATACACATTCCTATTTAAGGGCAGACAAGCATGATTTCATGATTCATGATTTTAATTTTTTAAGAGTTCCAGTCCATTATGCCCTGCTGAGTTCATACTGGAGGGGGTTTACAAATTAGGGGTCATGACGCCATGTGGAACCACCAAATGGAGTCACAAATGGAGTTGCGAGAGAAACTCATCATTTCATCTTGTCATGTCTACACTGGAATTAGCATTAAACCCGGTACCCCAAACATCATGAATTACAGACATAGCGTTCGAGGACTAAAAAAACATCATGCTGAATATACCATAGTTAACAGAATTCTAATCACACACACCTTGACTCAATCACTCCACACATACTAACCCACCATGATGTATTCATTCAAACTGGCCGGAGAGAATTTAATTAAACTTTTCCAGTCCTTAGGTATTTGACTGAAGTTAAACCTGCACATAAGTAAGTAAATAGAAATGTTGAGTAGAAGCAATGTTATAAACAGTTATGTGCCAGATTTAATAATCTACTTTTAAATAAATTACTAATCAGCCACTTGTTCAATATAAATAAACACCTGAACCAATAGATATTAATTAGAAAGAGCTAAACTTTTAACTGTGATTAGTTAATGTTTTCACTGCTGAAATAACATTGAAGCAGTGGTATTAGTGAATCTTAACATACTGGAGTTGTTTTAAGACAAAACTGAATCTATATCCAATCTAGTTTTTCGAGTTCTCATCTGTGATTCACTCTCAATTTTATATATATGATGTATTATGTACATTAAAGCTGATTATCTTATTCATAGATTTCACCTTTTAACTATATCTAGAAACTCTTGACCCCTCAACGATGGATACTTCGCTAATACTGAATATGGGTTTAGAAGTATGATGGTAAATAGTAATGAGAAACCAAAATGCCAAGACCCGGCCAAGGTTGCAGAAAATGCATAGTATTCATTTGGGATAATTTGTACAAAATTTTTGAGAATCCCAGTCATACCTTTCCAGAAACAAAACATAGGATGCACATTTATTTAAATGATTAAAACACATGAAGCCAAATCTTAAAGTAAAACAAGCCATGGTCAGGTGAATAGCAAAAGGCATAAACTGTGCAAGACAGGAAGAGCACTGGAAAACAGTATCAGAACATAGTAAAACATTTACTGTTACTTTTTTCTTTACTGTTACTGTTACTGTTACTGATTGTGGAAGTCCTTGTGTACTCTGGGCTAAATTCATGGAATTGCAATAGTAGTCGGTGAACGTGAGTGTGTAGACTGGAAGTTAGCATTTATGGCAGCCATGTTTGCATGTCACACTGTGTTTCTGGGAAAGGAGTCTGACGCTTATTATAGTGTACCGTAGATCTAACAATACGATGTTATTGCTGAATACCAAATATGGTAAGCCAAAATGTTATAACTTTTTTTTTAAGCAAATCCCTCCTACTAGAAAAAGGTTTTTATTTTTATGTACTTTGTACCTGGACAGTATGTGACTAGTCTGTCAACTATTAGTTTGTTTCAAAGCATCTACTATTAGTTTTTCTACTAAATGATTTTTTTCAAAGAATAATTGGATAAATAATCTTACAATCTTGTGGCATTCATAGTTAAAAAAAAAAATTTTTTTGCCATCTTCTACCTATCATTGTCAGTCTACCACCACTGACAGGCCACTATCATGTCAAGGTCACTGCTCTGCTCAGAATGTTCCACTATCCAAATAATATTAGCATCCATAGTGGTCTTTTTCCAGTGATGATCTGCAAGATAGTAGTTTGCAGTGAAGGAGGAACACATGGTATTATTTCACTCCTGTCAGCCTTACAGCTTTTTTAGTGACTATTGGTTTATTACCCTCATTCTACGAGCTAGGTAATAGAAATATCATACTGACTCTAATGCCTTCTATATCCCTTTTATAATCTGAAGTCTGAACCACTTCACAGATGTAGCTGTAATTAGCTGCTCCACTAATGATCAAATTTACTTACACGGAGTAAGCCTCAATCTGTCCCTCTTATTAATGTTTCCTTAGTTGGTAGCCTTGATTCTCACTGGCAGTGGCTCTTATCTTCACAGAATGCAAGATTTCCTTTTACTGCAGTACATAAGACACCCAGGTGATTTTGACTGAGCTATAGGAATTATGGGAATTGATATTAATTTCTAATATCTAAAAACGCATCCGAAAATAAATTGAACATAATCACAAACAGGCACTTTGTAAAGTGTCTATATGACATCACTGAATAATGATAGTATTTAAATGCAGCCATCTCTTTGTAACTTTGTTGAATTGGTGCTCTTTCCAAAGGCCAGGGTATTTAATCACAGTTACATATTGAAGAAATAGATTTAATAAATTTCTTCATAAAAATGGGTGATATGAAGATAAGGTCACTTTAGAATTATCTGGGGTTCACAGAAACACAATTACATGCACTGCTTGGGCCAAAAAAGGCAAAATTTCAGAAGGGCCAAATTATTGTCCTGCACCAACCAAACAAAACAGTTTTCCAACATGTGATTAAATCCTAGAAAGATAGTAGTGAACTATCAACTTCATCAAAGAAACAAAAAAGATGAATGGAGAACACTTTCACATGGTGAAAATTTTTTAGAAAAGAATTACCAGTAAAATCACAGCTACGACATTGATTAATTATATTCTATAAACAAAGACCAATATGTTTGTTTGTGGAAAGGCTATCTTGGTAATTATATACATTTTACTTTAACTGGGTTCTTTTTAGGAGCATGCCACCTCAGGAGAATGTTCTCCATCAGTACATCATCAGTCAGGTAAGCACCAGCTCATGAGCAAGCTCAAGCTCACCTCTCAACCTTCAGAAAGGAATGGAGTAGCTGAATGGTGATTAGGTAAATCTCAAATGTTTTAATATATATATATTTTTTTGTTCCATTAGATACTAAGCAACTCCAGGAGGACTTTGGACAAACTTGTTGGACATTCACCACAAGAGAAGACTGATGTAGCCGGTGAGAGAGAACTTTTCCTTGCATTTGCCCGTTCATCTAGCCATTACTACAGCAAGCAACCAATTTTCCTTTAAAAATTTTCATCTGCTTTTTGACTGATTATTTTCACTGGAAGATTGTCACAATGCTGTGGACTTTGCGTAACTCCTGTATAAATCATACTTTGACTTGAGCAGTGTGACATGTAATATCTTTGTCAGATTTTATGACATTATTTATTTTGTATCATTTAGTGTCTTGATTTGCCAGATTTTGCTGGTGTCTGTTATATGGTGTGAATTGTAAATGTATTTCACTGTATGCTATCAAATGAGGATTTTTGATATGTTCAATAAAATTATAATATTTAAAATTTTCTTCATTTATATCTGATTTTAATCTAATCAAGATCTTATATATGGCTCATTTGCTTCTCCTTCAAATGCAGTTCTGTTTCTCATGTACATCTCAGATTTCTCAAATGTTTTTCAAAAGTATGTCTCGCTTTGTGTCTCAGTTATGTCTCTTTGTTTCTCCTAAGTGAGGTTTAGGAGAAATAGAAAAGACAAAGTCGAGCTTGTAATGAGACAGCTCAATTCAGAGAAAAAGCTCATTCTGAGCAACAGATTTTTGCTATGGGTTGTCACAGGAGAGTTTAAAGCAAACATGAACTAAAGGTCTCAAATTTGTATAATTTTTTATTTTAGGTATAGATTGAGGAATAAAGCAGATGCTTATCATATTTAATTTCTGAAATCCAATAAAATAGCTTTTGCTTGTTGCTTTTTCGTCAAGGAAAATTATGAAAATCTGCTGGCTAAAAAGCGTAAGTAAATAGAATATCAGACTGTATTGTAATTTATGTTTGGCTTGGCAATAATTTCTGTCTTTCTGTCTGATTTTTTTATTTTATTAATTTGCTTACTCAGCCAGGTCAGCAAGTTGGACGTTGGAGGAACTACTCGTGTAGATACATCATATTGTCCCATTCTTTTTCTTTATATGCTTGATTCCCCTATTTTTATATTTTGGGGAATCATTAACGTATTACTAACAGTGATGGTCCACTTGGAATTGACATATGCAGTCATTGTCCCCAATCTGCCAGTAGCAGAAAGAATAATACTTTTTTATTTGAAAAAATTGGGTATATGTACGAACATGGGCTGTGTTCTTGTTGGACATTATATCAGTGGAACTTTCAACTTCTCGTATACATGGATCTAGTATGAAAACTGAGTTTGTGGCATGCCGCTTTTAATTATAACATCTTTATTTATTTTTATTATTATTTTTTTTTAATTATTATTATTATTGTTTATTACTATTATTTCATTATCGTTGCTTATTATTTATTTATTTACTTGTTTTTATTAATCTATTATTATTATTTTATTTATTTATTTATTTTTTATTATTATTTTAAACTGATCTAGTTTTTCCTTTTTCATATTTCATCTCTTATTACAGAGCATATATTCTATTTTTGGAGTCTACCAGGGTTGGGTTGGGTGGGTTTGGCTTGGATGGAGGGGTCTCTAGATCAACAAAGCTGTTTCTTTGTGTGTCTGTTTTGTATTGTTGTTTCTGCTTGATCTAGAAAAAGAAAATGCAATAAACAGTTGTTTACAAAATGGGTATATGTTTACAATATTATAAATGTTACAAACAATTTTTAGTTAATATCAATATTTTTTTATTCCTGTAAAGCTGCTTTGTGACATTGTCCATTCTTAAGTTTTCTAACTATTGTAATATAACATTTAATGGTGGCATCAGTATTCCTTAGATGATGATCAGTATTTATGGAATGGGCTCCAGATTCTTAAACTTAAACCAGGACAAAGCCATTAATGGAGCTGGATGAAAATAATCTCTATCCGTCATTCGTTTTTCTAATCAGTCTCTGCTACCTAAAATTTTTTAATTCTGAATCCTTTTCACTGATCTTTCATTAAGCGAATAAAACCTTTTTTTCCCCCCATTTCTATGCATTTGTTCAGCTAAGTACTAGTGGTATGTCGCTGTTAAAAATTGATTGAAAAATATCTATTATTAATGCGAAGGCAGTTAATTATGAATGGACATTCCCAGCATAGGCCTAATGAAATTCACTTATAGTGGTAATTAATACGAGGGTGCCGTGTCTCTTTGATGGCATGCTCTTTCGTGTCAGTGAGGAGTCTTCATGCCTACCAGCTACAACCTCCATCCATCAGCCCCTCTGACATTTTCAAAAATGTCATCAAGTGTAATGCAGTGTTTGGCTGTCTGAGAGTTTTGTTCTCTACTTCTCTTCCATGTTCATCCTATAATGTTACCTTAAGAAACCTATGATCTTTTAAAACTATGAACTTGAAAAAGTTCTAATTAAAAATGAACTTTACACTCATTTGCAAGCTGTTGTTTGAATAGAAGGTCACATAGTGTATAAACAGTAATGTATGATGACTATGGCACTGTCATAAAGCCAAGATTAATACCACTTATACTACTAATAATACACTTCCTAGCCAAAAAGAAAAAGGTCTAATGATATGGTGATCATTCAGTACATGCAGGTCATCATCTGACCTCATTTTTATTGCCACATAACATTGCTGAGACTTGACCTGACCAACTGAAACTGGATCATAACACTGCATCTAGAGGCATGTACAGTATTCATGATGCATGATGTATACATAACTTTGTGTGCTTCCTCTTTTAAGCTGACATGCCCATTGATCTGGGATAGCATCAATCTGGAATTCATCACACCACATGACATTTTCTCATTGCTCAACCTTTATTCCTATTTAGTTTTCTTTTTTTTCTTTTCTTTTTTACCTCACTAACCTTTGTTTACTCAAAATCCAGTGAATTCTTGTAAAATGATGTGACACTTCGGAAATGTTAACGTTTTTACCCATAGTATACTATTAATAATATTTATACACAACTTCACTCCTCTCTCACTTAGTGAAATACCTCCAACCGAAAGAGCGCTGAATATACAGTGGGAAACTCTATTCTAGGTGTAGCAATGTATCTTACAATAGGCTATAATCGCCAAACTGCTGGAAATGTGAGTGTTACTACAGAAACAATGTGGACTTTGGAGGATGAATGTGACATTTCAAGTCTTAGAATAGGTATGGGCAATCCTGAGCTTGGGAAGTCAGGTAAACCATCCATCTGCTAGCTGCCTTCAGATGTCCTTCAGGTTTCTCCATATGGTGTCTAATTCACAAGATACACATAAAAAAAAAATCCAGAGGCTTGTTCTAGAAATGTAATATAAAGAAACTTGAATTAGACTATATTACTATGCTTTAAATAAAGAAAGCCCTAAGTTTACCAGCCTTGTCTAATCGGCCAAGGAGAAGGCATCACTATTATCTATTTATAATAATACTCTAGGCATTACCAAAAAATCTAGATATTAATTTAGCTCATTTAAAGCACCAGCTTAACCAAAAAAAGGAGCCTGCTCAGTCATCTCCACTAATTAGCATTTATAGGCCACGAGGGCCATATAGTAAATTTCTGAACGTGCAGATGTTCACTTTAATCTAATTGGTTCAATAGGAAAAGTCTTTTATGTCTTCATATCTACAGTATGAGTATCATGAAAACATGAAGACAAAAGTACAGCTAGAAATGCAGTTAGCAACATGTAAGTGTTTTTATGTAGATTATGTAATAACTCTTAATGACCTTTCAGTTTCATCATCTGCAGCGATGAAAGACCTTTGTGTGATTATTGACCTCTGTCTTTCATTTGAAGCTAGATAATAATATTAGGATAGCCCTTTTCCATCTGAGAAATATGAATCTAGGAAATATAATGTTGTTACCTGATGCTGATGTCTGGCTGTTCCATTATGTGTATAAATAAGCTCAGATTAGTTCAGAATGCAGAAGAGTCCATACTAGAATTTCTGCAGAAAGTTTGTCCTTTGCTTATAAAAGAAGCACTAATGACCTATGAAGTTAGGAATGATCTCATACAGCAATAACTGAGTGGCCATTTGGTCTATTATGATCTGGCATGCTTATTTTGATCAAAAGGCTCTACCTAAATAATGCAGATAGTAATGAGCAGAGCTTCTCTCCAGTAAAACTCCAACTCTGGAATAGACTCCCAATTAGTTTTCAGGACTCAAACTCATAGACATGGTGTACTTAAGAACTACTGCTGCACTCATAAAGACTCTTCTGTGTTCATTGTTTGACTCCTGTTTATAATATGATGAATGAATTAATTGGTATTATTATTATTATTATTATTATTATTATTATTATTATTATTATTATAAAAGATGAGATCAGTTATGAACTCCAGTGATGTAGCTAAGGTTGAGGAACTGTCAGAACCACAGTTCCCTGACCACACTGATCTTACTGATGTTTCTACTGCTGGAATTTACTGATGTTGCATCCGTATTTTAATTCGATTTTAGGCCTCAAAAACTTTCAATCGTTTTTCTTGTTCAAGTCTGGATGTAGAGATGCTTATTTGAGCCACTACAAAGACATAGACACGTCCTATACAGTACTAAACAGGAAGTTTATCTGTTTAGTGCCCTAAACATCCATCTAGGTGTTCAGAGTTTCAAATTAGTCTTGTATCAGAAGATGCTGGTTATAGATTTGTATGCTGTTTTGTTCGCAGTGTTTATTGACACATGCGTTGGTTCTTCCATTGTGTATGTCTTTTTATCTATGAGACGTGTACATACTGTAATTCTTCCACTGTCCTCGTTTTCCCCCACCCACTCAATCACATTTTGCTCCCTTCTCTCTCTGTCTCTCTCTCTCTCTTTTGAAAGTCTCTCCCCACATTGCAGCATTCGCATTAGCAGCACTGACAGATAGTCATGTGAATGCAGAGGTGAAAGACAGAACATTCATTTACAATAAGCTGCCGTGGGCACGTAAAGAGAAGACAAATTCGTGGAACGAAAGGACAAAATATGAGGAGTAGTGGCAAGGCAGCATGCATGCTCCCTTTTGCCCTTTTGCCCTGGTAGGATTGTAAAAAGCAGGGGGTTGTTGGCGTAGGCTTCACAGCTGCCCACTCTTTTGCCAGAAGCTGAATACAGGGAGATGGAACACTCTGGAAGAGAAGCTTAAATAATGATTCTGATTTGGAGCTCAGCAACTAAGCAACAGGTCATGAAATCTGAGAGAATGTTGCCAGATCCAGGGACCTCGGATGTGATCTACATGTAAAGTGCAAAAATGATTCCTTTTAGAATAGAACAACACTTAAAAGAAATAGAGAGAGAGAGAGAGACTTTTGTTTGACCAATTCTGGGATTGTTGGGATTAAGCTCGTTAGTATTTTCCAACTAAATGGATCAAGCACCTTAAGAGAAAACCTAAATTAAAAGTTTCTACTTATGAAAAGGTTCTATTTGAAGTGTAGGTACAAACCAATCCAAAGAACCAATAAGGGTTCTAATAAGGTCATTCTCACACTGCTCTGATGGTTTATTAATATAAATAATTCATTGTTCATATCATATAATGAGCTACAGATGCGCCAATGGGTGTGTAGGACAGGGACAATTTTAATTTATCAAATAATATTTTTTTTGCTTCTACAGTAAACTGAAATACAGTACAACATGCCAATATTGCCAGTATATAAACAGCTGTAGGAGTGCTACAGAATTGTTAAGGTCTTATCTGGAGGACACCTTAAGGTCATCTCTTATTTTGTGGAGTGGATGAGCTGTTCACTCGCTTCTGTTGCAAAGGATTGTGGGCTGCCATTTTATTGCTCTATACACGGAGGTCTATTAAACGTAATGTTGGTAGAGGGGACAAGCAAATAGAACAGCTCGCTTCTGCTCCTGAGTCAGACAACGCCTGTGTGACATAATAATAAAAATGATTTCGTACACACAGGTGCCAAATTCAGAAATTATGTTGTCTGGGCATTATGCTGCCAAGGTTTGTCCTCTGTGGGGGCAATGTCACTGCAAATCAATATGAAATTACTCTGACTAATCACCTTTATCCTATCAAGAAACATTTTTAGACTGATGGGACGCACAGGGCACAAAAGGTTTTGATAAATATGAAAATGATGGAGATCGTTATCTAGTTACTAGACTTCAACCCAGTAAAACACCTAAACACAACCTGTGCTAGACAGTTCTCATCACCACTATCATTAGAATACCAATTAAGAATTATCTTTTGGAATAATGGTATTGATCGCACTAGTATGGCTCCTGAGGATTGGTTTTCCCGTGGTTTTTCATTACTCAACACCTCAATAGCCTCACTTTCTTTTCCTTTTCAATTTGTCACCAATGAACAAATACTGATTTAACATCACCCAACATGTTTACCATATAAAAACGTTGCATAGAACTGGTGTTGTTTGAAATACCCAATACTGAAAGTATATGTTTCAAAGTGGTGGCAAAGTGGTGGGTTTTTGGTACCCGTTTGATCCAGAACTTGGAATATTGTTTTTGGATTTTCTCATGTTCTTCCTGTTTCCTCTGAGTTCTCAGGTTTCTCCCAAAAACTCCCAAAAACATGTCAAGAAGTGAATTGGCTGGATTGGGGGTCGCTTTCCCATTCCCATATGGTCATCCTATATCCAGCCTGAACAGCATAGTACAAATATAATAAGCTGATGATAATTAAGCTGATGATAATTAACACAAACCTAGATAAACATTAATGACATAAGTGCTTGTTGGTAAGTTTTATTTTGTTATATAGCAGATAACTTATCAGTCTCTTATCAGCCAGTTATCTAAAACAGATAACTGGCTGGCTGTACACTGGTATTTTGTCCATGCTACAGGATATCAAATACACATTACAGAATGGTGTTCATACGATATTATTTGAATGTATAAAGGAGAAGGAAAAATGTAGCCCAACATTAATCAACATTGGTTAAAAAATGGGGTGGGACCTATAGTAACTGAAAAAGAAATGCGGCAAGGGCGCAGGTGTCATGTTCTTAGCAATATAGTGTACGTTGACCAGTAACCAAACTCCAAATTCACTTTGACTAATCAATCTTGAAGAAAAACATAGCAACCTTCTGAGATTTTTTCACAGAAAAGAAATATAGGTTTGTTTTTCTCAATGTTGTGGATAGAAAATTACAAAAGTTATAAAACTCTGAGGTTTATAATGGGAATCCATGATTTTACTAAGTGCTCATGTAGAAAAACAGTATCGTTTTCAGTACAGTATGAATATTTGTATAATATATAATATTTGTATAATATTTGTTAAATTCAAACTTTCAATTTTACCATTTTGTCCAGTAACCACTAGCTACAGGCGGCTCAGTGGTAGGTTGCTTGGCTGCCATGCAGAAGTCCCAAGTTCGATTCCCAGCCAAAACCCAAGCCACTGGATGCAGTGCTGGTCCCAAGCCTGGATAAAATGGAAGGGTTGTGTCAGGAAGGGCATCTGGGTAAAAAATAAATAAATAAATAACCAGTCCCATGCTTGTGTGTGGACCAGATGTTCCAGTAGAGGTACAATCAAGTAATCATATGTGTCAATAGTACTTTCCTATGCAAGTCTGAGTCCAATTAGGACCCTATTTTTGGTTTGCTTATTGTAAATATATGATTAAAAAGTGTGTATACTGTACTTCTGATGTAATTCAGTACAAATGTTTGAGTCCTTAAAAACTGTCCAGATTTTTTTTTATGAGGAAAAAACAAACCTTCATTCCAAATCCAATCATGTTGAACCTCCAACTGCAATCTTTGAACACATAAAGCATTAAAGTCCATGGCAGCATTATTGCAGAAGGAAGACCAGGGTGCTTTTATCTCTTGGAAACACTGTGGCACGTTTACTGCTGTCTGATGTAATTTTATTCATCCCTGGTTAGAAATACACTACTGTATGTTTCCTGCAGCCTTTGGTTCTCCATAAAGTGAAGGAGTAAAAGATTAGCCATTAGATAAGCAATGTCTAATTCACAATCCTTGGTGGAACGCCAAGGTCTTTGAACAGACTTTTTAAAATGAGTTTCTTCACCCTTTCCCCTAAACGAGAGAGAAAGCTGATGATCGCTCAGGATTTCCCGCTCGAGAGCCTTTGAATAAAAACTTCATTCCTCCTACTGTGTAATTCAAATTAACATGACTATAATGTGCATAGTAGGAAATATGAAACAATTTCACTCCCGAAAGCAGGCATGAATTTAGGCAGGGATTGAGATTCCATTTTTAGCTTTCTTATGAGTCTTGGCATGAAATAAACATGTAAGAAATCAATAGAAGAGTACATACCATGACAGTCCATAAATAAATGAAAGATTAGTGGAGACCACAAGACGTACTAACACATTTCGTTCTGTTTGAGCTTAGGTGAAAGCGATTGCTAATTTTTTATCTCACTGCTTTTTCCCCCAGACACCCTCATTATTGACTATTTCTCTTTACTGCTCATGTTTTTCCATATTTACTTCACTCTTTTTTGCACTTCTATTTTAATGCATCAACATATCAGTGCTTCGCAATGTTACCTCATAGTCCAAAGGAAGTGAGTTTAGAGTGTATGTTCTCCTTGTGTATGCTTGATAGGTTTCCTTCCATAGTGCAAAGATCAAAGATGTTGTTGTATGCTGATTGGCATTTCCAAATTGCCCATATTGTATGACTGGGTATGGGGGTGTTTGTGCTGGTGCACTGTGATATATTGGCTAAGTGTACCCTGCCCTGTGACCTGGGATAGGCTCCAGGCATCCCACAACCTTACACAGGATAACCGATATAGACCGTGCATTTATATATTTATATATTTATGGATCTATGCAAAATTATGCAAGCATCCTAGTATGCATCCAAGTTGCAAGCCAACTTGGGTACAGTTGGATGGGTGGGATGCCAGTCTATTCCAAGGTGCTATTTAGAGTACGCACATTACAACACTGATTTACTCCCAGAGGCAGTTTGGCGTATCCAATCCAACTACCTGAATATTTTTGATAGATGGGAGGAGAAGCAAAATTATGCAAACCCTGAGAGATCATGCAAAACTCCAAACTCAGGATCAAACCAAGGAACCCTGGAGCTGTGAGGCAGCAATGCTATCAGCTGCAACACCCAATTTCTGATAGTGAAATGCAAAAGACGCATTAAGCAGAATTCAATTCCTGTTCCTTACTAGGAATGTGTTGGAACACACACATTACTTATCATTATGATGCATCATTGAGTGCAATGTTTCATTCAATGGAGTTAGATTCACATTCTGATTTCAGATTCAGAAACTTAGCAATGCTCACACCAATTTCGTGTCACTGCTTGGATGGCAGCTGTTGGAATATAAAAATGCTTTAGATGAAATGTTCCTGGAGAAAAAAAAAAAGAACTGATTACAGCGGCTTTAATTGCAAAATGTGTAAATGGGAATCTGTGCCATGCAATTATCGTTCCTGCTCCTGCATTATTAATAACACAGTTCTGTTATTATCCCAACAGTCTGACAAGTCATTATCTGTCATTTTCTCAAACTACATAATGGACAATATGACGATTTGCAAATTGTCAGATTGTCATCATTTATAGTGTCAAGCTTTAGAATACACTGAGAGAAACTCAGTGTCACACAAGACATACATTGCATTTCATATTATATATTATATATTAACTATTAAATATTTCCAAAGGACAGCTGAATTCTTAAAGCTACTTGAACAGATGCTGTTGATAAATTTTTTATGACAGATGCTGGAACAGTAGTGGTGGCCACAATTCAAATCACATATATAGGTACTAAGGATGGTGATTAACATACTGTACTGCTGTTCCAAGGGTTCCCGGTTTGAGCCCCAGCACCACCAAACTGCCCTTGAGCAAGGTCCTTCACTATTAACTGCTCCGGTGTTGACCTGGCCACCTGACCCTGTAAGAAAACTTCTACTGAAATGACGAATATATGTCTATTGGCAAGAAGTATTGCTCCCAATGTGTCTGATGGACCTTTACCCCTTTATATAAGTTCTCTCTCTCTCTCTAATATGTCATTGTTTCTATAGAAACAGCTCTTTCACAGGGAGTTGTATGCCAGATGACTCTCAAAATCTAAGCCTATAAAATATAGTGCTGTTATTTAACATATAATTTGATATGTGTGTGTTTAATGTTGAAGATTTAGGATTTAAGATTTACGGAATCTCCATTGAGAGTAACTAAATTTTCCATTACCGATTATTAGTACATTATAAAGTACAAATATTTTTTTAAGGTATAGAAGTCTTATTATCTTCAAGAAAGTGAAAATCTTTTGGTTCAATAATGTGAGTGATAACATGAGCTAGTTTGTTTTTGCAGATGTTCAATTGCAGATGTTCAATATATGTACTGTAATTATAAAGTGATTTTAAAGTTATTCTTTAACAAATCTTTAATACATTTCTAAATATTCTAAATATAATCTGATTCTACAAACAATATTAGAAGTGATGTTAAGTAATCAATGTAAAATTTGAGCCACATCATTTCACCTTGTGATAACACTTTCAGTTAGGTTTTTTTCTTTGTTACATAATGATTAACTGTAGGCTGTAACATATAGATGTTTTTATAAGGAGCGATTTAACCTCCCAAGACCCGGACTGTACTGTTGTTATGATGTGTTATTAGCACCTAATAGCTTGAAATGTCTTCAAACACCATTCAGACACTTGAGTTAAGAGGGTTTTTACATAATGTCATGTTGTTTCTTTTTGGATTAAAGTAAATTTGTCTCACTTTACCAGTATCTGCATGGGTAATCTTGTTTTTTATTTGTTTTTTTTGTTTTTGAATTATTTGCCTTCATATTTATGTGTCTCTATCTGAGTGAGTTGGAGAGAGAAAGATTGCGAGAGGCAGGGGCACCACTGGTAAAACAAATATCCAATCTTCCCTCAAAGTAATCAATAAAGCCAGATGGCCGTAGACATATTGTGCATTGATTTTTCCATTGACCCTGTATCCCCGGAGTCTCTGCACTCTAATGCAGCCTGATACTCAATAAAGGGCTATTCCCAGTTACAGTAAATATTTTCCATCTATCATCTAGTTTAAATGCTGATTTTCATTCTTCTTTCATATTTACATAAGCAAGGCAAAGCCATGTGAAGAAGGGGAAAAAAGGCAAAAATATTTCAAAACATGTCCCTGTTTTTGTTCCGAAGAACTGATCCACACCCTGTCCTCTGTTCTCGCAGGGAATCCCAGCAGCTCTTCACTTTTTCCTAACGTCACAACTCGGGAAGTGCTGGTCTCACTCCAGATTCCAGGGTCGAAGTCTTCTCTGCTGTCCAACTTTTCCTCTCTGTGCTGACTCAGTCTGCCTCCTGGCAGTTCTGTTCTCTGTGGCACCACACGTCAACAGTTGGCCATTTGGAAGAGGAACAGCTTTACAGCAGCAGTGGGAGGCTGAGGACGATGCGACAAACACTCAGTTGTGCTGATTCCAGAGCTGCGGCAAAACACAAGTAAAGGAAAAAGAAGATGAAGAGGGGATTTGCAATTTGCAGAGATATTGACTGGATTGGTTTAGGCCAGAGGGGAGCATCGAGTTGTCAGCAGGTAGATACCAGAAACCAACCAAAGCCAGGTGTAGTGTTGATCCCTGTGAAGCATTAACAAAAATGTGTTCGCGAATCAGAAGCCATATGTGACTTCCATGAGATTACACACCCCAAAGTTCTGCTGTAAGCCATCTCATCCTCTTCTGTGTACATTTCCTTAATGCTTTGACAGATGTATAAATCCTCTAGTGTGATTTGCTACATGATTATTCTATGAGAGATTTTAGCTGTTAATGCAGCTATATTTAGGAACTGATTGTCAGGGGTTGTTTGCCCTTAGTGCATGAATTAAAATTTTAGCAGCAGGTTACACGAAGCGAGCAACCAGCTCAGTAATCCTCAATCAAATGCAATGACAAGACCTTGGAGACCTTTGGAGACCTCTTATGGAGCCGGGTGATTACACTTCAAGTATAAAAAGTATATTTTATTGCACTAATACCTAATTGCCATTCAAGATTGTTTTATGAAATACTAGCATAAGTACCCACAGTTGACGGTTAAAGAGTTTGTAGAAACAGATAAAAGGTTAAAGCTAAAAATTAATGTGGTCAAATCTGAACAGATATACAGACAGAAATTTTCTGAGACTGGTTTCGGGGCCTCCAATGCCAAAAAACGTAAAAAAATAAATAAATAAAATAAAAAAAAAATGAGTGAGTTCTGACCATTATACAGACAAAACATTTCTTTCTTTTATTAATATAGATGACATTGTGAGCAGTAAGAATGTTATAAAATGAGACTAAATTATTTATATTGTACAGATGTTCTCAAAAGACACAATTACAGATATTAATAAGCGGTGCACTTCTGCATTTTTATTTTTAAGAAATCTTGCCAGAAAGTTTCACAAAGCACCTGTTTGAGACTAGTGATGTGCATCGGGTCTGGGATCCTGCAGAACTGGGCAAAAAAATAAGCTTTTTTATTTTTTATAATAAAGCTTGTGGGAAAAACAAGGACTAAGAACATTCACCATTTAATCAGTCACCCTTAGAAACTGAGCGGTCAGGGTTGCAGTGGTTGCAGAATTCACACATCATGCTGATTCTTTCTAGTGTTTTCTAGTGTTTTTGAGGTGAAGGAACCCCTAAAGTCTCTGTACAACAGCTTTTAATCGCATATGTTACCACATCTGCTATTTCATCATGGACAGCATGTAAGAACAAAAAGCGAACGTGAAACTGAGCAATTCTGTCCCAGAGACATTTGACATAATTTTTCAAGTTTATGGTGATTCTGCAATGAGTCGTTTAAGGTGTTTTGAGTGGCACATGTGCTTCAAGAGCTGATAGAACATCACTGGAAGAGGATGAGACATCAGGAAGACCTTCAACAAGCTCAACCCCTGAAAATATAGAAACGATTTTGCAACTTGTGCATGATCATCATCGGAGAACAATCCACAAACATTGCTGCCATTATCTGTGTTTCCTATAGAACAGTTCAGGAGATCCTCACGTGTAATTTGAACATGCGCTGTGATGTTGCCAAGTTTGTCCAGAGGCTGCTGACCCAGGAGCAGAAGGACCATCGCGTGAAAGTCTCTGTCAGCGTGCCATGAATGTCCTGTCCTTCAAGTCGAGGATCATTACCAGTGACGAAACTTGGGTGTATGGGTACAACCTTGAGATGAAGTAAGTCTTTACACTGGAAGAGTCCATTATCTCCACTAACAAAAAAGGCGAGGTCTGCAACTCAACCAAGCGTATGCTCATCGTCTTTTTTGACATTTGTGGCATTCTGCATCAAGAATTCGCCCCCTGGAGACAAAATTCTACTGCCAGGTTTCAAGGAGTATTAGGGAGGATGTATGGTGAAAGTGACCGGGTCTGTGGTGTGCGAATCTCTAAACCCTTTGATACCCCTTGTGAATTGTATAATAGACTGTATATTAATCTGTAAATATGCCAATGTGTAGAACGAACAATGTCTGGCTGTAGTTTGGAACGAGCCTACTTACCTCAGTTACCACAAACAATCTAGATTAGCTTTAGCTGCTAAGGTGGCTAATGTTAATGCATATGATAAGATGACTTTGCACCATCTATACATGCTGTCCCTTGTCAACGCCTACATTTCCTGTGGTAGTTTATATTACAATGACTCCAGTTAGCTGGTTAGCTAAAGTCATGCAGATCAGACAGCTAGCAGTTTGACACATGTAATGCAGTCATCACTCAAATCATTCACGCCTCTATCTATGTATAATTTCATGGCTTAATATAATTTAAAGTGATGAGTTACATAAAAATTTTGCCAACCCTCTGGCTGTTTACATGTTTATTTATGTTGTACAGTTGGGCATTTTAACATACTGTAGTAGATGTCTATGCGGAGAGTGATTCACTTTTTTTAGCCAGCCCCCAGTGGACAGTCAAGGAACTGCATGTTTTGGCACTTCCACAATGGCTTCATTTTTACAGAACAGGAGCTTGTCCCTTGGTATACAGTACATGTAGATATAGATATTTAAAGAAATAAACAAATACAGATATAGATGTAGACACACTAGTAAGCAGATACTGTAATATACCCAAAAAGATGACATTCGTACAAGTTCGCACCATATACTTTAATGCATCATTGCCTTTACTTCCTCGAGATTATCTGAAAAATATAGCAGAACCTTTATATAATGCTTTATCAAATGCTGGTTCATTGAAAGCCCATTCGATTACCGCTGATGGAAAAGATGAATTCTTAAGTACATTATTCCGTATTGGAGATTTTATCACCTGTCAGTCTCTTTCAGGCAGTGAAAGCATGCAATCATCATACTGCATTTGGATCAACATGCAAGGAAAGAACACTCGTAAGACAGCTTTGCGTGTCCCAATTCTCTCTTCCACTCCACACATGGAGCCTCTTCCAGACATCTTTTGATTGCTTTTTTTTCTTCACTTCTCCACACTTTAGTCATCTCCCTACATCGAGGACAGGCATCTTCTTTTGGGAATGAAACCCTCTTTTCTAAGCTTCCATACAGAAATAATTGTGTCAGACACAGCTGTGGCATGTATGAGCGTTAACTTCCGTTTATCCATGTCTAGCTCCTCCAGAGATCGTTTGTGAAAGCATTGATAGATTAACCTGGAGGAAATATTAGGAGGAAAGACTGCAGCTAATGGCCAGAGGATTCCTGTGGGAGTTCTCACGTTTGATATATGTGACTATGGCTGTATTATGGGGCACGTCTTAATGTTCACATAACTGGGAAATAGCTGCACTGACTGCAGCATGCACACACAGCAATACCACTGACAGCCTTATTAACATATAAAGGAGTTTGCGTGGGCCATGTAGTCTCCCAGTGGCAGATGCTGGGGAGGTTTGTTTTTGATCAACTTATCCTAGCAATATGTATCTAATAGATGGAGAAATATATGTTTTCGATGGTAATTACCTTATCCATATAAGACCTGATGAATAGTCTTTGTTTTTGTGCCTCTGTGCATACCTTTGTCAGCATTCATAAGGATTCATGATCTTCAATACGTTCTCACAGGAAAAGTAAGATGGATTGTAAGGGTAGTAGAAGAAACATGTGTGTGCTGAGGTTTGTGCATGCATATATCGGTTCGTATTGAATGAAGGTTCTACTCCCTCAGCTGCAGTATCTTAAACTTTTATACTGGCAGCTGTATGAAGAGCTGTAGCTCTACTAGTGTTTGATGTGAGCACCCATGCACAGGAATGTGTGTGTGTGTGTCTGTGTGTAGCCTGCATATTAATGATGAGGCAGCGGTGCTGAGCGTGGGAGAGAAGGGGGAAAGGTCTAACACAGCCTACGTTAGTGATGTTACTCAAGAGACGCTCCACAGCAACAGCAACACAATTTCACACTTTACTTGTTGAGGTGGAGGGACGGAGGTTTAAACGTATCACAATTCCAGCCAAATGTAAATTCATACTCAGGGTACAATGGTGTTTGATTCAGGTCCTAGGCTGTTTTTGTGGGAAGCAGTGTATTTGAGATTCGAAAGAGATCTAAAGTCTGAGTTTCAGCATAAAGGTTTTGCAAATCTCCGATGACATCTGACATTTTATTACCCAAAAAACCAAGTCTAATAATACTATATACAGTATATATACAGTATATATACACAGTACATATGTATATAGATACATTCATCCAGGAACCTCTGTAGTCCAAATAGGAACCGTGGAAGTCAATGGCGTGTATTTATTTCCATTTTTAGGACCATGGTCGAACCTTCGGGTAGCATTCGCATTCCAATTTGGAAATGCCAATTAGCCTAACCTGCATGTCTTTGGACTGCGGAAGAAACCCACCAACTCTGCAGTGGGAACTGAACCCGGACCCTGGATGTGCAAGGTGACAGTGGTAACTACTAAGCCCACGTACCGGCAAAGATAAATAGGTTAATACAGCATGATGGATAAAGGTTTTAATTAACTTACTAAACTTACCTATGTTTTTTTGAGATGATGTTAATTAGATAAAGAGCCATTTTAACAAACACATACAGGGAGAAAAACATTTACTCTGCCAAAAAAAAGATGAAAATCGGATTTTTGTTGGTAATGTGCAACAATGACAGAGACACAAACCTAATACATACTCTAGATACTGTTTGTACTGTAACCAGTCCAGTTACCAGCTATCTCTAATGCACACTTGCTGTTGCTTACACTCCAGCGATAGCAGTTTGTAATGTCAGGATGCTCATTGGAAATGAACAAATTTAGCCAATAACAAATTTAAGTCTGAACAGTGATCAGATGAGTCAAGCACGATGAAGAGGCTCCTATTCACCAAATGCAGTGACTGACATTTACCTCAGGAAATGAGACTGATGTGCATGATCAGAGTGATTACTCATTTCCATCCAAGATTTATAATCTTTTGCTAAAGTGCCACTGATGCTGTTTGCACAGATAAATGATGTTACAAATGTACTAAGCAGTGTGTTTACAGCGTGTTTTCTCAGGATAATATAAAATCAGGTTATGATCATTCCAGGATAAGAACAGAATAATGGAGATATCTAGTTTATAAGTGAATGCAATGTTATATTTTTTATATTATCTACATTTTTTTTTGTTTAAGTTTAATTTAGCAATAAGGTGAAGCTTAAATTTATAAACTATTTAAAAAAAAAATTACTCTGCAATCACTCCTGCAATCTGAATAGCCTGTTAGTCTATAGACTACAAACATAGCCTTGCATAAAAAGAGACAGTACTTACTGTATGGTCATATGTATAATTTTTATATTTTAGTTATTACACAATGTTTTAACATTTCATTGGAGAAAGAATGTAATCGCTATATATTGTTTTATATTCATTTCTATTTCTAGGTGTACTTAGCCATGTGAAGAATGTATTCATTGTTTGGCCATGTGAAGAATGTAAAAAAAAAAATTTATTGCAATTTATACAGCATTTTTTCTTACAGTCAATGTGGTTACTTGTTCTCATAAGAAATATGGGGGTAGTTGTTATCAGAGATTAACAAGCTGCACCAGTCTGTGTTCTTGTGAGCTTGCCAAGCTTGTGCCTATCAAATATTATCTGCTGCCAAAATATGTGTACGTTTGACTAACTGAAACAGTGACGAATATTCAGTGTTCAGATTAGCATGGGCTGCATTCCACTGTAACTATAGTAACTCTGCTTTCCAAACTCTTTCATTCCTTGTTGTTTTGTTGAATGACTTGATTTACAGATCATGGAAACATTCATTTGTTGAGTGCCATTTTCCCGGAGTGATACTGACTTTTTACACTGTTTTTTTTTTTTTATGCTTATAGATACCCTGAAACCATGAGTACTGTACCTCATAATCTTAATAGTCTTTCTAAGCATGTACGTAGTATGGTCAAAGATATATGGACACCTGACCGTACAAGGGCTGTCCCCATTTCTAGCGATAAAGTTGGAAACACCAAATTTTCTAGAATGTCTTTTGTATGCTATAGTATTAAGATTTTGATTTACTCAAACCAAGGGGTCCAAACATATTCCAGAATGACAGTACACATCCAGGGAGACATGGTTTGGCAAGGCTCATGTGGAAGAACCTGAGAGGCCCACATAAGCATGAACCAGGTGCTAGTTCATGTCTGGTGCTAGTGCTGGTTCAGAGTTGCTTCAAAAGCTAAATTCCTAAGAACTGGCTTTGTTTTTTCCATGTGCTAGAGAGTCACGTCATTACATCACTGCAGGGCTGCAACTAACGATTATTTTTAATAATCGATTAATCTGTCGATTATTTTTCGATTAATCGGATAAAGCCCAAAAACCCCAAGAAAAACATTTCCAACCCTTTATTTGAAAACAGAACTAAAATCTTTAGAAAGTGCACAAACATGTTGCTCCTTGAGCTGTTATAATAATGATAATAATAAATAAAATAATTTATTATTTTAAATAATAAATAATTTTAATAATAAATTTAAATAATAAAATAAAAATGGACTAAGGCGGCACGGTGGTGTAGTGGTTAGCACTGTCGCCTTGCACCTCCAGGGTCTGGGTTCGATTCCCCGGCCAGGCTTGATTCCCGGTTCTGTGTGCATGGAGTTTGCATGTTCTCCCCGTGCTTGGTGGGTTTCCTCCGGGTACTCCGGTTTCC
>JAQMYK010000016.1:14989866-15001054 GCA_030014345.1 Clarias buthupogon
GTCATACCACTTGTTTATCGTATCGCAATCGCAAATCGCAATTTTGACCTTAATAATCGCAATGTGACATTTTTCCCCAATCGTGCAGCCCTAGTCGAAACCCACAAATCAATCTGTGAGTAGAACTTTACAGCTATTAATTATTTAAACAATGTCTGAACAATGCCGCATACCTGTGCAACAAGAAACTCCTGTCAGTCACATGTTCCATTGTTTTTGATTACTTGACCAATGAGTTGAGACGGGAATCTCCAAGAATATCCTGATATATAATGTTATCACGATACCGTTGTGATGATTTTATAAATATCCCAATTCAATTTTACAATTTGAGCACCTCGAATCTTTAAAAAGTGTCATAACTTGAAAGTTTTAGACCTTTTCGACCACACAATGTAATTGCAATATGGAATAAACAAAGTAATTCTCCACAAATCTCTGCAATTGAGTATATTCAACAGTTTTTTTTTTTTTTTTCCCCCCCCAGATTTTGCTACAGATTTAAATAAACTTTTTACACTAAACAAAATTTGCCCCTACCGCACATGCTAAGACTTGTAATTAAAAGCACACCACCTGCAGGATTATGGAGGAACTGCATCATTTTATTTCTTGCGAACATATAATTAAAAATTTTTTGAAAATTGCAGTCAGTTCAATTGTCATAACAATGTCAAATGTCATAACTCAAGTTTTAGAAATTTTAAACCACACCACATAATTGTGATATGGAATAAAATTTTGTTTAGAGCCACCTGCAGGATTATGAAGGGACTGCATCATACACTTGCGAACATATAACAATTAAAACATTTTCTGTTTAAAAAGTGTCTAAAAACACAATGTAATTGTGACATGGAATACATTTTCCCCGTCTCTACAAGTGTGTATATCAAAATACAAATTATGATATCTTGACATTTTATCATCCTTTTTTTTTTAGCTCAAACCCAAATGTTTTTTAGCATAAAACAAAAACAAAAGGTTAACCTATGTCCACAAATATCAAATGTGTCATGACAATTTCAAAACAAAATCCTTTTAAGACAAGGGACTTGTGGGAGAAATAAATACACCGAACAATCATTGTGATTTCACGAAGTAGACAACATCATGGAAAATATGATGGAGTAGCCGATAAAACTTGAGGATCAAGAAGAAAGCAGAGATTAAGTTTAATGTGTAGCAGTTCAGCCACCAATCACTTATTATCGTTTGAAGCCTAATCGATAGATATCCACTTACAGTTTAACTATGAAAGGCCCTCAGAGATGGTCAGAGAGTCATGTGGGATGTGTGCGTATTGATCACCTATAGTGCAATCAGCACACGAGACGATGGGCTGAACCAGTTTCTCTGCCAAGGTTCCCAAGTCCCAGTCTTCCGTTGATCAACCTGCTGCAGATTCATCTCTCCTGAGAGCTTGAGGTTAGCAAACACTTTTATGCAGCTGACCTCAGCAAACCCAGGTTAAGTAAGAAATAAGTTTCTAGTGTGTGTGTGTGTGTGTGCTTTGTCACACGAAGCACATCGAATACAAACTTTTGCCTCTAGGTCATTTAAACAGCCCTCAATTCCAACCAGGCCGTGCCTGGAGGAAACACAATCTCCAATGAGATGCATGAGGTGATCAAGGGGACCTGACAAACCATGGCAGTAAGTGATCGTTGTTCTTTCAGGAAGAATCCGCCTCCTTCATCCTGCACTGCGGCAGTATGATTAGGTGGTGCCAAACCCTGATGCGTTGAGCGATGCCTTGAATTAGCTCAACTTAATCAGCCTCTCGCGCTGAGTCGAGATGCAATCTGCTTCCTCGAGCCGAGGGACGAATGCCAGCAGGTGCCCTTGTGCCGGACTGATAAAGAGACGAGATTGATGAGAGGGACTAGGTGGAGTTTAAGGGCTTGGTCTTGGTATCTGATATTGTCCTGTTGCTGTGTATAAAAGAAATCCTCCCAAGAAATAGTTTTGCTTTTAATAACTTGTGACAATCACCGTGTGATGCTCAAAATTCAGGTGGAGAGCAGGAAGTGCAAAGCAAGATTAGACGATATTGCGGTATAAGGGTATGACCAGAAAATCACGTTTGTCAGACCTGTCCTTCTGTGTATAAGGAGGAGCTACAGAATTTCTACAGAATCGAAAGGCTCGCCCGCTCTCATCTTTGCAGTGCCGTGACGACAAACGCAAGCAGGCTGTTATCACATATTTATTTTCCTGTTTTTGATCCTAGGCTTTTCTTTTATCACTTTTCCGTGACTACATTTTTTTCCACTGAACTTTACACAAAACAAGTTTCAGCAAATTCTTTGAGGAAACTTCAACAAGGAACTTTTAGTGGTTTCCTCATAATTAATGCTTAAAGCTTTCCGTTCCTTAAATCTATCAAATCTGACGTTTATTTATTTCTCTTGTCTTGATCCCACTGTGATCGCCTGCACCTTGAATGTGCCAGTACGGTGCTCATTTAGCTGCTGGGGAAAATGCTAGTTCGGGAACTCTCGGGGGTTGAGGTGATATCTAGCACCCGTCCACTCCTCTTTTCTGCTCGTTTTCCCGGGCTGCGAGGCTTGTGCACACTCATCCCAGTCGGCCGAGGTGTCCGTCTGCATTCTGATCAGCCCTCAATGGATCGATGGCTCATTTGAAACAGGCTTTCTTGTGAATCCTATGAACTCTCCTAATGCTTCTAATATACGCAGAACTGTGCACTCAGATACATCACATCTACCAATCTGTGGAAGATCTATGAATGAGCAAAAAAAAAAAAAGCAAGAAGTGTGTACGGTGCAGTGCTTTATCTGATGCATTCTCCCTTTGGCGGGGTGTGGCGCTTGCACATTGTTCGAGAGTCTGTGCTCATGGAAGACATTTTCACCACAGGCCTCAGCCTTAGAAACACTTAGGATGTTATTTTTCCGCCTTCCAACAGTGCTATTGGCTTCGCTAGCTCGGCAAGCTGTTTGTTTGTTTTCAGACAGCTAACAAGGTATGAAATCTACACCTTTCTGACCACATGGAAGCACATCTTTTTTTAGTTCTAATTCACATTACTTAACCATAGGTGTGTACTATTATCAAACTCTGCTCATGCTGTTTTGGAGAAGTCACACCCAATGCTATTTTTATTTATTTATTTATTTAAAAAAACTTTTATTTTTTCCAATTCACACCGCGTAAACATTCACAAGAGTAAGTCAAGTGGGTTTTCCAAGCCTCCACTTGTGCTACAGGGTTTTCCAGACGACTTTTCCAAGCCTACACTTGCGCTCCTCATCAGCGAGGGAGGCAAGACAACATGTGACTGTGGTTCCGTGCCAGAAAACCGTTCAAGAAGGGTTCTTTGTTGGAGACTCCCTCTTGCTGCTTTTTCCACTGCTGAATTAAAGCCAGCTGCTAATGTGGTTCTGCATGTGACATAAACACCGAGGGTAAATTGAGCTTCGATATGCACAACACCAGAGAAGAATCGCTACATTGAGCACCACGAGTTGACTTTTATTTTATTTTAGTTTTTGGCCTGAAAGAGCACCGTTATGATTTCTCAAATGCTTCACGTTCCACGAGTTAAGTGGTTAAGTTCTTGCCACATGTGCAAGTGTCTTGTGACACCCGTGGAAAGAAGGAAAACATTTCAGCAACAGTCACCCGAAATGTTTCCTTTTAGGACGGCCGTGCCTTCGCAAAGTTTCCACCGAGTTTATGGAATCCTGCTGCTGTATTTCCGCTGCATCGCAACATTTTGTTCTCTTCCTTGTTCTGCTTGTGCAATAAACTGCCTTAAAGCTTCGCTATATTTGTATTCGAGTGGCTGGTTGAGAAGAAACCGAGCACTCGCTGTTCCCTGGTAAGAATCCGTTGTATGACTTTTTGTAGCTACTTCTTATCGTCTTGCCAGTTTCCCATGACTTACTTGAAGTATTAATGACACCATAGTGGCCTGGTCATGATCATAGTTTCAGAGTTTTACTCTTGATGTCGTCACGCATGCCACAGTTGCGTTTCCATGCATGCAGGCTGCAGTCCCGGTCAATCAGATCCGCACACATCCTGAAGCTTTCTTGTTTGCTAAATGGGGATGTTCAGCATTTTACTTTGAAGCCAGAACGTTTGCAGAAGCACATTTTCCACGTGACGCCAAATCTTTTCTCGTTTGATGTAAGGCAGGAGGTGGTGATGTAACAGCAAAGATAAAGAGGATCATACGTTTCTTTCTTTGAATCATCAACGCTCCTTAACACCCTTTCTTCCACTCACTTTTTGTGTCTCCTTCCGTGTGGATGTGTCGGGTTACAGAAGGGAAGCTTAAGCTTTACTACATTAGGGTTGGAAGGAATAGTTCAGCGCTCCCTGAAAGAGCGAGAGAGACACCTGATTGTTCAGCTGGTCTTGTGACATTTGGTTTGAAAAGCTACAGTTGTCGTCTAATAAGCTGTTGTATAAAAGGCAGAGTCGGTACTCCAGCTGCCCTTCAGCTAAAAGCAGTAACTCACGGATCTCTGTATGTCTGGACTGTCTGTTTTTTCCTTGAATATCCTCAAGCAGAATGATGCGAACACGCTAACATTTGCGAGCATCAGCACTGCAATATCCATTGTTGCTTGGGTGATGGTAAGTCGGATAAGGAAGCCACATCAACACTTTAGGACAAAGGGGCAGAGAAGAAGTGAGAGAAGCAGCGCGAGTCTGGCTGACGGCGGGGATTTGCATGGGCTTGCCTGACTGCCGGTAGGTTGCCGATTTAAGCTGAGGCTGCCTGAATGAGCTAGAGCTGGACTAAGCGACTGAGTTTTTCAATTTTTTTTCAATTTTTAGATTGTTAATAACTAGTAACCTGAATATTTTGGATGTCTAACAGTATTTAATAATCAGTTCCTAAATATTTCAAATACAAAGTGTATTATGTACGCATAATAATGTAACATTTTAATTTGCTAAGTTAACTACAATGTAATGTAATAAACACTGTAATGGAATGAACCTAATTGGTGGCCAAGGGAAAAATGATCAAATTGGGCTGTAATAATAGTGTATATGCACTATTAATTATACATAGATATCAGGGTTAGGAATCACCAGGGACTGTATTATGGTATCTGTAAGTAATAAAAATATTGTAAATACCCCAATTCAATATCACATTTGTTCCAATTTTGTTCTAATTTTAAGACTTTGAATCTTTAAAAAAGTTATAGCGCAAAAGTTTATACTTTTCAGTTAAGAAGCTGTTGAATACTGCTAACAATGAGTGAGTAAATGTAGCTGCAGTATTTCTACAATACAATATGACTCCAAATACAAGAGTTCATTTAACCTACGATTCTGGTCACATATCGACGACCTATTTCAACTGGATTACAAATGGAAAAAATAACATTCACATTTAGGCATTTGTCAGATGCCCTTATCCAGAGTGACTTCCATTTTTATCTCATTATATATCTGAGCAGTTAAGGGTTAAGGGCCTTGCTCAAGGGCCCAACAGTGGCAACTTGGTGGTCATGGGGTTTGAATCTGGGACATTTTGAAACGTGGTCCAATGCCTTAACCACTGAGCTACCCCTGACCCCCGCATTAATTATTAAAAAGTAAAAATACCCCATCTCTAATAGAAAGATGTAGAATCTGTCTGTCTGTCTGTCTGTCTAAATGTTTATCTAATTAAGTGTGTCTATCTATCTAAATATACAGGCTATGTACTTGAATGCAAGATTTTGTTCCCCTTTTGCTGTACTTTGTTTATAGCCAGTGCACTATATGCTAAGGATAGGATAGGGTGCCAACGGGCATATCCGGCAAATGATACTCAATTCACTTTGCATTGTCATTGTTTCTATGGCAGTTACTTATGGGGTCGGTTTCCCAGCTCAACGCCCGATTGTATCTGAGTGCTTGGAGGTAAAGGACCTTACTCAAGATGGTAACAGTGGTCGAAGTGGTAGGAGACATCGGGGCTCGAATCAGTCCTGGCAATTAGTCCAAAACCTTAACCTCCGAGTTACCCATGACCCCACTATATGCTTAACAACTTAATAATCAGTGCTTGTAATTTATTTATTTATTTTTTTCACTCTGTTCTATTTGGACATTGAATACAAACCTTAAGATGTTCCTCCTATGTATTAGGACACTGCATAATACAGCGATGCACAAAGTATGGGGACAGTAAATCTTTAATGGGACACTGTGCTTAACACATTGGGGGACTTTGAGTAAAGTGTTTGGAAACCTTGCGTAAGTTAAGGGAAAGTATTGCAAGATGTACAATATATGAAATATTAAAAGATGCTCTTTATAAAAGTCCTGGGACACCAAGTGGAACACGTTGCGTAAAGTATTGGGACACTTTGTGCAAAGTATTGGTTACATAAGGTATTCGAAAACATCTATAGCAGATGAATACCAGTGTTCTTTGACCCGAGTTTAATCTCTACATATTTAACGCTTCGCTCCCTAATGAACACGGTGTGCTTCTGTGTACAGCCATCAGATAACTACTTCTTTAGAGAATCCTTCTTTTCAGAAGCTTAAGGGCGAGTTTCCTAGAAGGGCTGAGTAAGACAATTCACATGACCACAAAATGTTTTTGAACGTATTGTCTAAAATTTACGTAAAATTTAAGCCCAAATTCCTCCTGTCTTCTGTGCCTTCCTTTAGACCACCACAGATCATGTTCTTGGATAGTGTCTATCTATCCAAGTGTCTGATCTAAATATACAGGCTATGTACTTGAACGCAAGATTTTGTTCCACTTTTTTGCTGTACTTTCTGTTTATAGCTAGTGCACTATATGTAATCTTAAATTCACATTACACTATTTGTGTAATGTGTTTGTCTTTTGTTACTGAAGGTATGTCAAGACAGCATTGCAAGTGTTACTCACCACTTCCCCAACTTCATGTTCTGATTTTTCACCTTATCTGAAAGTGAAACTGCCAGGCCTGCTAGCTGCGGCTTGTGTTCAGCCGTCACGGTTTGTTGCCGCCATGCTCTTCTCTTTCCTGTTCTTAATAGAAGGAATCTAATAAAACGACGTACTCTGATATTCGTCCAGTCTGTTTGACGCAACAACCGATTGGCGTGGTTATAAATTTCAATGATTGAGCTGTAAATCATGGTGATAAAAATTAATGGTAATATGGAGATGGTTTGTTTTGGATCGCGTCCAGTACTGTATGTCGGATGGTTGGGTGTGTGCTCTATGAGAGACAGAAAAAAGGAACGATAGAGCTAACTGAAGAGTGGAAAGTTTTTTCCCCCTCCCCCCCCTCACTATTTTTCCCTTCATTCAGGCGGTCAGAGCGAGTTGTGTTAAAGCAGCGTAACAGAAAAGTGGAGAATTTCGAATATAAATAAGCCTGCAAGGTAAAAACGCTGCGATTCACTTCGGGTAGCTTGGAATGCAAACTGGCAAGGGAAAAAAAAAGCAGTGGAATGCTTGGTATTGGGCTCTTACATGCCTGTTAGGTGAGGCTGAGAACACACACACACACACACACAGATTTAGAGTCTTGCAGAAGAGCATATGTCAGAACAACGAATCATCTTCCTGGAAATCCATGACTACCTCAAAGTTATTAGTTTAAAGACAGAAGCGTTCCCCCGCTTAATGAAACCAGGAAGCACTTTGGAATTTTATTGTTTGCTTCAGAACATGACCCTGTCAGTGTGGGAAGAACAAATGGTCTGTAAAGATGATTTAAAAGACATACCATAACGATGAATCTTAAATTCTTTTAATTAATTCTTTTTTTTTTTTTTTATGCAACTCTTAACTTAACTTATGCATCAAGGCTGGAAAGAATACGCATGAATGCAGGGATTCCCCCTTAACATACTCACCAGTGCTTTATTAATAGCCCATGGATTGCCTCAGGACATCCCTCACTTCTCTCCCTGAGTGTAGAACGACAGAAGAGCTCGGCTTCCCCCATCTAGCCTCTCAAACAAGGTCGGGGTTGCCTGTTAAAACTTTTCAGCTGCGTGGACGGAGACTACGCTGACTACATTCATTCTTCAGCAGATCTCAGCCCCTGGATTTGTTCCCATTAAATAGAAAAAAATAAATGTTAAATGTTTCTTTATCATAATGTTACATTACTTAGAATTTGAATTGGGGAATTGCTTCTGCTATGAAACCGGAAGTTTTCTAGCATTTTACCTTTAATAGTAACTCTTCCTGATGCAAGAACATGAATTCTAAATGTATTTACCATTTAACATTTTATCGGCTCACAAGTTCCTGTTTACACAATAACTCTTTTTTTTGTTTATATCACAACGGAAGGGAAATGACTTATAATCACATTGTCCGATGTCACTCCGATGCGCATGAGCTCACTTTCCGTCTGGTTTCTTTCCTCATGTTGTCTGGGAGTTTTTTTTCCTTTTTTTTTCTTTCTTGCCACCTTCACCTCGTTAGGGGCAATTTGAAATTAACATCCAGAATTTCTTTTGCTTTGTGACGTTGTTGAAAGCGCTATATAAATAACGTTGTGCTGAAAGCCTTCTACATCATTCCTACTGATGTTTCATATCTGACGTGGATTTGATTTCCAATTCCCTTAACATGGGCGTATGAAATTCTTTTAGAAGTCATCCCCCATCCTTCGAAGAAGAGTTGGACCGTGGACACTATAGTCCCAGTCTGAGACGCTTTCTTGGTAGCAAAACGCAGGACTATTTATTTGTTTGCTGGTTTGTGTTTTGGGGTTTGGAAAGTTTTTTTTTCTTTTTCTTCTAATTAAATTAAATAAAAAAGTAAATCTAGTTTTTTATTTTTTTTTATTTTTTAAGTACTACAAATGTACAGTTATATAGGAAATTAAAATAGTACTATGTACATTGGAGGTTGTGCATAGCCCTGGTGTAAATGCGCATCTTAAAATAAGCATAAGTTGTTGCATTTACAAATGCAGTCATTCAGAACTTCGGGTCATTTCAGTTGAGACCCTTCCTGCAGACTGAAGGTAAATATACAACAGTATACAAGTCGTTAACAGTTTAACACCGTGTAATGGGTGAAAGCAGGTCTGTACTGTCCACAATACTGGAAAGAGGAGAGAGCAGCTGCGTGCCAAAACCCACGTTCCAAACCAGTCACAGAAACCCTTTCAGCAAGGGAATTCACTAGGGATTGCTTCCAAGTCATTCTGAATTTCCTGATAAGAGTTCTCTCTCTCTCTCTCACTCAGATGGGAGAATTGATGTAGGAGACACTTGGCACTCTCATATCATTCTCGCAGTGTCTGTGAGCAATGACAATGCAGGTCATGCAAGCCTGAAGGACAATGCAGGTCATGCTAGTGGAAGAAACGGATATCGCTGTCCACAGTGTGTGTTGCGTCGCTCCCAATGGTGCGTTCATAAAGATGCGGTCGGTGGCGTGAAGGAAACGTGTGATGCTCTTCGCCTTCCCTGAGCGGTAGTAGCCTTGATGTGGGAGTTATGATGTGTGGGAATCGTGATACGTCAGTTACAGTAACCGTCACGGTCGCCATCTCCACTAGTCGCACACCAGTTAGGCCTGCCGGTTGCGTAAGGATATGTAATGCCAGAGTATATAAAATAACTAGGTAAATAAAGGTCATTTATAATCTGTTGATGATGAATGGTGTTTGTAGAGCTGTTGTATAAAAGCAATATTACACCCTTGATCATGGTGTCGTACCGGATATCACCAAGAGTGTGAGATCTTTGGTCACTCGGTACAACAGCATTCAGTCACGTGTAATATGGTTTACGTATCCTTGCATTTGTCTTTACAGAAATCGTAGCAGGAGATGTGCATCAGGATGTTGCAGAGAAATCCTTTTAAGCAGCAGGAGTGTTGTAATAAGTTTTCTTATGCGCTATCCTATCTCATGCAGGATCTATTTAGTTGGTGTTTAGATTGTACTGTTTGTTTTGCGTAGTCATGTTGTAAGATGCGTGCCCGCTTCATTGGTTCCATGTATGTTCTTGAACTGCTTCCTCCATTACGGTCTACTGATCCCTTCCTCCTCATACCAGCCAGCCGAATCTAAAATCGACATTGGATGATCTTGAGACGGCTCTTTTCAACTGTGGTTGAAATCGAACCCAGCGATGCGATGGTGTGGAAAAAGAGCTCGATTGCTATTGACTAGGTGCCTGATAGCCTTCTATCAGGCTCTGCAGCAAGGTTTGGAGGTGAGAAATCCTTCAGGCTTGCACGACCTGCATCGTAAGAGCATTCACTGAGGGATTCATAAAAGTGCATTTAGTCATGAGCACCGCTCGCAAAAAGGATAACAGAAATTCTAATCACATTTTTAGCCGTTATGTCGCACATTGTGTCTCAAAGCAAACCTAAACCTACCTGTGACATTCCTGCAGTGGAAAATCTTCCATTAGAGAGTCTTAGAAAATGGCAGAGTGCAGACTCTGTAAGACAGTACTCGGGAAGAGCTGAGAAATGGCTGTCTCCCCTTTCTGCATTTCCGAGATTAGTCTGCTTTCACACCCGCTTTGCTTGTCACTACACTTCAAGGCAACAAATTGAACTAGTGGCATATCGTGCCGAGATTCTCTCATCTTTGGTGACTGAAATATTTATCACAGTGCACTGGGGCTGCAACAAATAATCACTGACCTCTGGGACACTGATAAGAATAGAAAGAAATGTTTCGGAGGTCTCGGCTATGCCCTTGATTGAGAAAGGCAAAGCATTTTAAATATGTCTGAGGCGTCGATGCGCTGAGGAATGTTTGGAGCTTGGGAAGTCTTAAGATGATTTGCTTGTGAGAATGGCTTTTAGAATAATATGTTACGATAAGTAGTTAATCTGAAACATCTTAGTAAGTGTCAAAAGGTATTTGGTCCTACTCAAGCAGTTATTATTGAGTATTTAATAAATCTTGAATGTTAGTCATGCTTGTGTGAAAATGGTCTCGTCGTCTTTAAAGTAGTTTTTTCCCCTAACAAAGTTTTTCCCCTTTATGTGTCTGAAAGATGGAAAATTAGCAAGGAATGGTAATAGTAGATCATGGCTGAAAATGCTAATAAACGTCTATAAAAGACAAAGTTTGAGCATTAAACATTAAAACTAGGGATGCACCGATACCACTTTTTTGGAAAACGAGTACAAGTACAGTACTTGCATTTCAGTACTCGCCGATACCGAGTACTTAATAAAAACATGATTTAAATTTACAGAAACAGACGCGGA
>JAQMYK010000016.1:15015474-15033529 GCA_030014345.1 Clarias buthupogon
ATTTCAAAATCTACGGCCACGACAGCTTACAGATACGAGATTTTGTGTGTTTGTTACAATACAACTCTGAAATAAACGACTCTGACCAGTCACAGACACAAAACTCGTTTTTACAACTCCTCTGTTACATGAACGAATTACGTAATTACGCCCACGAATGTTGTGTGTTACACCACTGTCAAAAATACAGCATCAAGGCCACATGCACAGGTATTACTATCTGAGGGAAGAGGAATCGATTCGGCGCATGCTCCCCGCCACTGTTTTAAACCACTGGCACCAAAATGCCAGATAAGCAGCCGAGCGCTCTCTCATCGTCTCAGGTAAGTTTTTTTTAAAAAAATTTCACAGATTCGGATATGTTTAAGAGAAGTAAAATTACAGAGATGTTTTAACTATAGTAGGTAAGATTTTAGGAGTTTAAAACGGGGAAAAACTTTTGTTTTGGCGGGGAGCATGCGCTGAATCGATTCCTCTTCCCTCGGATAGTAATGCCTGTGCATGTGACCTTGATGACGTATTTTTGACAGTCGCGTAACACAACATTCGTGGGCGTAATTTCGTAATTCGTCCGTGTAACAGAGGAGTTGTAAAAACGAGTTTTGTGTCTTTGAATGGTCAGAGTCGTTTATTTCAGAGTTGTACTGTAACACACACACAAAATCTCGTAATCTCGTATCTGTAAGCTGTCGTGGCCGTAGATTTTGGAATCCAACTCAGACAAAAGACAGAATTACACACACATTTTTGAGAGTGATTTTATTCCATAGATCTGCTCTGATCGCGATCCATGGTCAATGCAACTTGAATGAGAACGGTCCGATCAGAACATTTGCCTCTGGCATGTTAGATCATCGGACAGCACCAGCAGTGCATGGAATTCAGTCATTTTATAACATTTACATCCTAAACCAGCAAAAGAAGTATGGCTCCTTGCTTTCTTCCTTCTTTTGGACCTCAACAAGTAGCCGACTAACTGCTTGCCGTCCCCCAGAGCAAAATCTCAAGCTGACTTTTCGCTAAAATCGAACACAAAGTTTGAAGTGAATGAGTGGTCACACAAACATGACGCCTTTTATCCAGATGACTCGAGCAACGGCGTATCGGTGTGCGCACGGTTCGAGTCCGGACAGATCCACATGAATTTTAATTGGATTTGATCATAACTTTAATCATTAACTTTAATCAGATTAAAATCAGGTAAAACTCACTCGTAATTAGGCTTGTAAACTGTCCTAAGTTACGAATCCGATCTGACCAAAACATTTTAATTGAGCAATGCTGCTCAAACTTGGCCTATCCAATCCCTCTCCGCTAGTTTTGAGTCAGATCAGTGCTGCATGTCGAGACATCCGTTATTCTGTGCTGCTGAGCCGCGAGTACTTCCGCAGACATCACAGTCTCCCGCTGTGATTAAGGTAGAAGGAACCCGTGCCGTGCTGAGCGCTCCGTTTCAAAATCCGCAATTCCAGCTGAGCAGCCATCTCGTTCACAGGGGTGCGTTTCAGGCATCGATAAATCATTGTGTTATAATCTGATGTGCATTCAAATTTTGCACATTTATTGCCAGTTTTATTTAGACCGTAAGAACATTATTGAAACTCTGAATTAAATTTTGAGGTACGAGACGCAATTTTTAAAACAACTTGATAATCGCCGTGTCTTGAAGCTTTTGTTTTGCTTCACTATGAGCTAGAGATGACTAATCTACTACTTATTGAACCTAGTGGTTAACTAGGAAAAAGGATTAGTCATGCAACAGTTGCTGTGATCTTCTCCTCACCCTGAGCCATCCACTTATCCTTACACAAAAGCACCTGGATAGTTCTGCTAGAACCTGGTTTGTTTCTCACCTTTTTTTTTTTCCCCTCTCGTTTCTGATTATTTATTAATTTTTTTATTTATTTTTTTCTCCGCTTTTCCTCTGGCAGCTGGTGACATTTTATACGGGCAGTGCTATTTTGTTTGCAGTATCTGACATTTCCATTACCCACGATTTACACACATCTGTTACATCAGGCTAATGTGTGGGTTAAATTCAATCTGATGTCCTCTGGCTGGCTGTGTGCATCACGTACACACGAACACACACCCATTTGTTTTAATATGGAAGGAGGTATATTGGGCTGTAATGATGGCTTCTAATTGAGACATTTAATGGTGGTGTCTTCCATTGGTTTTTGATGTCAGGGGTCACACAGAGGTCAGTTTAGCTTGTAGTTCCTTATCGTTTATAGTGGACAGATATGGAATCCGTGCACTTCCCCTTCTACTACGCAGTTCTATAGCGTGTTATAATTAGATCTAAATTGTTTAGAGACAAAGCACAAACTGCCATGAATTTCAGAGGCATCTTGGTTTTCCAAAGAGCATTCAATATGCACTTAACAACCACATCATTAGGCACATCTTGCTAGTACTGGGTTGGATCCCATTTTGCCGTCAGAACTGCATTAATTCTTCGTGGTATAGATTCAATAAGGTATTGGAAACAGACCATAGTGACATGATACCATTCCACTTAGAGTAGCTGCTGCAGATTTGTCGGATCTATGATGCAGATCTCCTGTTCCACCACATCCCAAAGGTGCTCAGTTGTCTTGAGATCTGGTGACTGTGGCACCCATTCGAGTACAGTGAACTCAGTCATGTTCATAAACCAGTGTGAGATGATTTTTAGCTTTATCATGTGGTCATACAGCTACACATGTGGCTAACAACAATACTCAGGTAGGCTGTATCATTTAAATGATGCTTCATTGCTTCCAAAGGTTTTCCTGGTCTTTCGGGTTCTCTCGGCAACGGGTCGCCTCAGCGGACCATCCGATCCACTCACATGATTGGCACAAGCTTTTACTCCGGATGCCCTTCCTTACACAACCCTCCCATTTCATCTGGGCTTGGGACTGGGCATTACATCCAGTGGCTGAGGTTTGCGCATTGGCTGGGAATCGAACTCTTGTCCCGAAGTGTGGCAAAAAAATATCCCCTACACCACCACCACCACTACCTTGAACTGTTGATAAAAGGCAGGACAGATCCATGCTTTCATGTTCATGCCAAATTCTAACCCTACTATCTGAATGTCGCATCAGAAATCAAGGCTCATCAGACTAGGTGACATTTTTTCCAGTCTTCCATCGTCTTAATTTTGGTGAACCCATGATCACCAAATTGTAGGCTTAGTTCCCTGTTTTTAGCTGACAGGTGTGGCACCCGAGGTGGTCTGCTGCTGCTGTAGCCCGTTTGCTTCAAGTGTTCTCATAGATGCTTTTCAGCATGCCTCGGTTGTAGCATGTTATTTGAGCTGCTGTTGCCTTTCCTCTGACCTCTGGCATCAACACTGCATTTTTGCTCAGAGAACTGCTGAATATTTCAAACCATTCCCTGTAAAACCCCAGAGATGGTTGTGTTTGAAAATCCCAGTAGATCAGCATTTTCAGAAATAATCAGACGAGCCCGTCTGGCACCAACAGCCATGCCGCGTTCAATATCTCTTAAATCACATTCCAATTCTGATGCTCAGTTTGAACATTAACAAGGTCTACCATTAGTCTATTATCCCAATAGGGGACCTGATATTGTGCCTTGTTCCAGAATCTTGTCGATAAACATCTCTGTTTTGGAAAATATAGTCATAAAACAGTTTTTGGTCGCCAGTGAATGAATTCAGTGACGGCATTTTCCATTTTCAATACAACACTGATACCAAAGCGCTAGGTATCTGAGATTTGATCTGAGACTGAAGTGACGGTAAGTAATCTGCCTCTGCAAGCCATGTTCAAACGAAATAAAACTTGCTCCAGTGTGCTTTAAGATGATTTGTGTCCTGTGCGAGATTCATGGCATAATACCCGAGTGGAAAATCTCACACCGAACAAGTGCCGTTTCCTGTTTCACATTCAGCCCTCTCTAAAGTTTTGTGTGGTCTCCTGTTTTATGACTATTCAGGTGGGTTGGTAGACTCTTTTACAGTATAATTAGTTTTGGGAATTGATGTCGCATCGTGCTGTGTTGAGGGAGCATTCTTCTATTTTGCAAGGGTTGGTCCCTCACGTACTTGCTACAAAGACATTTGCACGATAAGAGTGCTTAAAGAGATTTATTGTGGTTTTAGAACCTCATGCTTAAAACTCCAGGGGGACGGCAATAATAAAATGAATAACATTAGTCTTATTGACAGTACAGATCTATACGAGCTCCCAAACAGGGGGGAGTAATGATCTGGAAATGCTGATCTACCTCCCCTTATATTTGTAGACGTCTTTCCATGTCTGGTGGATGAGATCCTTTTATTTTTGAGCAATTAAAACAAATTGTCCCTCGAAGCCGTGCACGAATTTTTGTACGAGTTGGTTTAAGAACTTGCAGGTCTACAATGATGTTGAAACGAGTGTATGGGGCTCATGTTACTAGTACAGAGTCCTTATTGTTATAGTTACCCAAACCGGTTTCCTGCTTATTAAACTCTGACATAATAAATGACTCTTACTGGGCATGTGTTAAATATAGCCTTTTGCTATTAGTATTTGTGCATGCATACAGAAAACCTATCTTCAGTGGTGTTGTAGGCCCGTCTCCTGTGGCAGGTATTTACAGGGTTGCTATCTTGACTCCCGATTAAGCATTTGGGGGGGTGAAGGACCCTCCTCAAGGGTCCAACAGTGGCAACCTGGTGACATCAAGCTCGAACCGGGGACCTCCTGGTCAGCAGTCAGACAGGACGTGTATTAAATAAAATGTTTTACGTGGAGAACTACAACAACTCCAAATTCTATCAAATACATTTTAGTTTTTAGGGAGGGTTTTCACAAATCCTGACCAAACCTCACAAACTGTACTAAGACAGAATAGTATATGCAGAACATCATTCTTCTTAAATGCGTAATGCAGCTGTCATGGTTATGCCACAGTGAACCCATTGTATGAAAAGTCGGCGACTAGCTGTGCTCTGTGTTTAACAAGATGACTGACTAACCCTGCCAAAATGGCAAGATAATTCCATTAAACTCCCAAATTCAGTGTGACAAGCAAAATAATGGAGCCCTGAGTTGGGCTTTAACTCGCACTCGATTACCGTCTACACCTCCACCATAACCCCCCTGTTTAGCCTGGTAATTCAATTTATTTGTACAATTCCACTCAAATGAAAAATGATGCTCATCATGAAAGTTAGCTACCAGCTACATTCCATCTGCAGTCCCTGGGTAGGTCAATAATAATAATAAAACTACTACCTGTCTAGCCTTCCAATCTATTACCATCATCCCTATCAATATGTACTGTAGTATGCATATACTGTATACTCTCGCAATCTCTCACATTGTCAGTTACAGTGTAAGTAAGTCATACATACATACTTACTGTGATGAAAAGAGGATATACAGTAAAAGTCAAAAGATTGAACACATTCTACTTTCTAGAACAAAACTGTGAAATAGCACGTATGGTATGATGTAATTAGTAACAACAACAACGGTCATGTGTTATTTTAAGATATGTGGGTCAGCTGTTCTGGAATAGTTCTCTCAAGAACATTTACAAAACTCATCAAACACCATGATGGAACTGTCTCTCATGAAGACCATCCCAGGAAACCAAGACTAAGACCTACCTCTGCTACAGAGGAGAAGTTCATTTAGAGTCACCAGCCTCAGAAATCACCAATTAACAAACAGCACCTCAGATTAGAGCTGTAATGAAGGCTTTACAGAGCATGAGTATCAACGGCACCTCAATATCAACTGTTCAAAGGAGATTAATTCGTATTTTGGATGCTTTTTGCATAGTTTTACAGTGGAGAAAGAAATTACAAATCAGGAAAATCCATGGAATTAGACGGTGTGTCCAAAAGTAGAAATTTTGACTGGTGCTGTGTATATATAATTATTTTGTCCAATGAATGTATAAATACATGATTGGTTATTCAATTATATATAAAATAATCATTATATTGGTTATGTCTGTTAGTGGGTAGTAATTCCCTCTCGTGTGATATTGCTTTAATTAAAAAAAAAACTGTAAAAATCAATTCTCGAAAATTGAAAACCGATTCGGTGAACCAAATTGACCTGATTCAATCACTCAGCTGTTTAACCTCACAGATACCCACACTGTTCTAATGTCACTGTAACTGACAGGGCAGCGTACGCAATCCTTCCCACCCCGAGAGCACGAATACTTTTGCTCTGTACATGACAGGTGATCTCCAGACTAAAAGACACATGCTTTTCTGTAGCACTACTCTGGAGCCTACAGGCCTAAAGGGTTTAATACATGGCGGAAAATGTAGCTGTCTGATGAAAAAACAGAACCTTTCTTCGTCTTCGGATATCCTCGTTACCGATTCCATTTGGTGAAATGTTTTTGCAATAATCTCAAGTGAGAGCTTTCATCATTCCCGACGGGTTTGTAATCATCCCCTAGTTGTTAATTTAAAGTTCTGGAAGGAATCTTTTTTTTTTTTTGGGTAAGTGTGCCCATTGGAGCCGGACCTCTATCTCACATGAACACCGAGCTCTTATCGCGACCCCTGCCAGGATTCATACTGACAGCTTAATTGAAGACCAATAACCTACTTGCACCCCCCACACCTTTTACTCTTCTTTCACAGTCTTGTCTGATTCTTTTTTTTTTTTCCCGCCTCACTCAAATGCTCGCACACATGCAAAAAGAACTGGGTTGAGTTGCAGTAAAGCAGTATAAAAAGGCGACTTCTCTTTCTCCATGCCAAACCGAGGATTGTAATGATTCATCATTTATGTATGACAGGAACAAACTAGAACTGAAACGCTATGGAATTTAAGTGCTTTTTTTTTTTTTTTTTTTTTTTTAAATCCCAGGCTTTCTGGAATCTGTTTCTGTTTTTCCAGCGATGGAAAATTATTTATTCTTTATAGTCAGAATTCTGAAAGATGGATCTTTATGAAAGCGACTTGATGATTTTGAAACATTTATAGTTTTTATAATGGATCTTATTGTCGGTTCAAAAGCAAAACAAAAAAAAAAGGTTTTGCTTATTCTTGGGCTTGAAGTCTGTGTTTTTTTTTTTTTTTTTCCCCATAAATTATTTGCATACTTTTAAAGTTTTGCCAACGCAGGCATTGTGGAGTTGCTTGACTATCCAATTAAATTTTTCCCTCAAATTTATTTCTTTTTGTTGTTGTCTTGCAGATACTCTGAGCCTGAAGCAAACCCGCATTGAAAGATGTGGTAAATGCTCTGTTCTCTTCAGAGCTCCTTCTTCTAATGGTTCTCCTTCATCAGTCCTGCAAGACGTCAGCAGCACTCTTCCTTCAGAACTTGAAAACTCATCAGAAAGCTGCCAATCTTTGAAAGCATTCCAGATCAGTGAAATCTCATTTACGGGTCTAAAGCAAGCCCCAGAACGCGAAGCCGGAGACTGAAACCATGGCCAACAACACGGCGGACCACCCACCTGGGAACTCTATGGCCGAAGGCAATCATGATGGGGACTTCGGCTGTACGGTGATGGACCTCCGGGACCTGATGGAGCTCAGGAGCGCAGAGGCGGTCAACAAGATCAGAGACACCTACGGAGATGTGCAGGGGATCTGCCACAGGCTGAAAACCTCTCCTATTGAAGGTGAGAACACACACACACACACACACACACACTAACACAGCAGCAGCTGCAGTACATTTAAGCAAGTCACTAGAAGTACTGTACAGTATATAAAGCATTTATATAAAACATCCTAGTATTGTGCACGTTTATAAGGCTCAGCTTCTGTTCTGTAAAAATTCAGAAGAGTTTGCAACATCCATGATTTCCAAACCTAAAGGGATAAAAGTGAGAATACATTTCCAAGAACAATCAGTACAACTTCCATAAAAGTTAATGACCACAAGGAAGCGTGTGCTTGCAGATTATTCCCCAGAAGTGTCAGTGAACTCAAGCATCTCGGATTCCAAGTTCTCCATGTTGTGAATCGTGTCATACCAAGTTGCAGCTCTCACAAGAAGCCGTCATTGATCCAGTAAATAATGGATGACGTATCTGTATTGACAGATCAGTGTGAACCTGTATCAAAACTGGATTCACAAAGTTCATTAATCCAATTAGAAATCCTCTGCTAAACGCGAGCCCGAGCATGCTCTGTTACATCAGGGCTACAGGCTGAAATATCGAGCTGACATTCAGTAAAGCTTTTGCTGTGCATCTAATGTTTCTGTTATTTATTTTACTCTATTACATTCCTCATACATGCCGATGGAAGCAAAGTTTCATTGCGGTGGAAAATAAATTATACTAATATCCCATAATATGGATATGTTTCCTTTGGACGGGCCTTCGGGCCAAACTGAAACAGTTTTTGACCATTTACAAAATATTTAAAAAGCGTTATTGTGTAGATAAGGGCCTGGGTGGGTGGAGTATTTGAAAACGATATCCATTCGGGTTGTTTTGTAATCTGGCTGCAGCACATTTAGAACAGGGAGCGAGGTAATTTACCTCCTGCAGGTGCTGTTCTCAAAACGCTTTTACTGCTATACAATAGACGTGCTGCAATCCTGCATAATATCATAACCAACCCCTGTGTATTTAGTGCCACTGTGTAAGGTTGCCATGCATCATTTTAAACTGTGGAAACCATGTGAACCGCAAAGATGTGCAAACAATTCACTGCCATGTGTGTTCAGGCAGCGTGTATAATCGCCGTCTACCCTACCCAGACTAATTTGGTCACCTGCCCATTTCTATCCACCAGCCAGCTCTGCACAATGATATGACAGCTACCCACCATGGAGTGTGTAGGAGACTTGCATAAAGCCATATCTTTTATAAATATTCTTCATGCTACAGTTTGCCTAACACACACTAAACAAAAGCACTATCCACCCGCTTCTGCATTAATGAGCGTACAGATGCACATATGATGCACATACACGTGGCAAAGTTAGCTCCCTTGCTGACTCTTGAGAAAAATATTTACCATCAGTTGACATTTAGCCAATAGACTTAGCGTGCTTTTCATTCTTTCTTCCTTACACACTCAAAAACCAGTACTAATCCCTTCCTTTCCTTCCTGCTGAGTAGTAATGTCTTTTTGTATCTTTTAATATGTGGGCCTTCCCTAAACTTTTGATACAAAGCCAAATCGTGAATGGCAAGATAGTCATTGTCTGCTAAAGCTTTGGGATTTCCCTTTCTTGGAACTAAAAGGCCAAACCCCAACACATTCCAGTATGACAGTGCTTCTGAGCACAGCACAAGGGCCATAAGGAGATGGCTTGCCAAGGTTAGTTTGGAAGAACTCGAGTGACCTGCACAAAGCCCTGACCTCAACCCCATTCAACACCTTCAGGATGAACTGGAACGCCAACTGCATTTCAGACTTCCTTTCCCAACATTAGGTCTCAAATCCCATTGCAGCATTCCAAAATAGAGTGGAAAGCTTCGCCAGAAGAGTTGTAGCAATTTATAGAAGCAAAGCGAGGGCCAAATCCATGTTAATACCATGCTTTTGTAGCAGGATGTTTAACAAGCACATGTGGGTGCCATGATCAGGTGTCCATACGCTTTTGAGGATGTAGAGCGCAGGTAAATAGGAGAAATCATGTACCCTTCAGGGTAACACCTGAGCGACAAGGGGCGAAGTAGTTCGGAGGTAAGAAAAAAAATCCTGTCTGGAAATTGACATTCGTCTCCAAAAGAATTTACCGTCTCCTGCTCAAGCAAGTGGTGACTGCGACGATAGCTTCTGCACCAGTCCCCCATGCTAATGGGATAGAGACTTCCAGAAAGAAGCAATGCTGTCGTGGCTAATGGGTTGAACTAGAGGAAGTGTCCAATTATAGAGCTCAGTGACTTATTTTAGTGCCTTAAGTAGCATTTGATGGCTTGATGATTTTGCTCACAGTATGGCTTCCAGCTATTTGCTGCTCTAGCTTCAGCTGAAGTAGCAGATTATAGAAGGGAATTAATCTTCCTGCTTTAATGTAGGAGGTCTATAAGGTACTTTTCCAGCATCTATAGTATTGTCTGAGGTGCTGCTGGGACTAGTAGCTGTAAATGCTAATGGTGTGCAGCTTAATGAACATGGAGGAGCAAAGGATAAATCCTAACGTTGTGGAAAAGCCAGAAGCAAGAAACCTTCATTTTTGCGAACATCCCATACTCGCCTTTTCTGTGGTGATATTTTTGACCCAATGCTCCAAGACAACATTTGGCGTCTGTGGCTGTAAGCGGTCGTCCAGAGTGTTCTTCAACCTTTGGCTTTATTTTTATTTATTTATTTTTAATCCATACTACTCCTCAGTGTTGCAACACGCAGCCTCAGTAGTCCATTCCAGCCTTGAAATTCCATGCCATCTTCCTAATTACTTCATAGATCATTGCTTTGGTTCCATTTGGTAATCAAGGGACAGCTGTACTGACGCTATGCACACAAGATATTACTCATTTTAATGAAGGCACCGTAATTATGTTTTCTGTTTCACACTTGGAGGAGTGGGTGGAAAATGCAATGTTTGAGCCAAATTAGATAAGTATTTAGATTCTCGGGTCGATCCCGGAGAAACTTTGCCTTGCAGGGTGGGGGATCATTTAGATGACAGTGGTGCTTTGTTTGCTTGAAGGAACCATAGCTATGACGGTTTGCATTGCAATGTTGGGAATTGTTAGTCACGCTGTTAGCTGTTTTTACTCCCTGTTTTTCTTTGTATCATGATATCTATATCATATCGCCATAATTACCTTTCCTTAATGCAGCATACATTTATTGGCTGCAAATAAGCTATATTTTGTCATTAGTGTCGGGGTAAATCTTATTAGTTGTTTGTCTTAAGAAGACGTTCCAGATGATGATGACATCATCGATCTACTTGGGCTCGACAAAGACCAATACACGAGTTGGAACATTTGATTATTGCACTTTGTCCCCTGGTCATGTTACACAGTGCATCATAAACTCTAGTTGCATGTTGAATTTTTGTAAATATATATATAAAAATAAAGGTCATCATAGGTTACCGTTATTTATATGAGTGAGTGATATGACAAAAATTATGACATTTCTACAATGCACTTGTATATAATCAATAGCAAAATGGCAGTAAAACTGTAATGTTGCATTTTAATTGCTTATTATTATTATTATTATTATTATTATTATTATTATTTATCAAGCTTATAGAAAAATTGTACAGAGTATGTAATTGTTTTCAGACAATGCTCGCTACTCCTATAATCCCACAAAATAAATTGCCACATAATTTATTGCGATAATAATATTGTTTAGCTTCCCCTCAGTATATACTCACCTGAAATCTTCCAGGCATTATGCTGTTACTGAAAATAGGCAAATGTGCGACAGCTGGCACATAGTTTCTGAATTTTGTTCCCTAAAACAGGTGGCTCTATAAATAGAGATTAAGAGTGATTTATGAGGTATCATTAGGGCTGTCATGAGCAAAATAAAGTTTGATTGCATTTGCAGAAGGAATTTTTTGTTATAGAGGAAATAATAGCAGCTTCAAGCCTGAGATAAAGAAATATTTCAGTTTATGGTGAAACTTTTTTTTTTTTTGGTCACCATCTGTAAATGTCCCAATTTTGCTACGTACTGAAACTTCACTATGATGTCTTTGTAAAATGAACACTATCATCAGACTGGTAGCACACAAACTACAGAGTTTTGTCGTTGTATTTTAGTCTCTTCTCGGGTTTATAACAGGCTTATTTGGCACGTTGTTTCATCTGGCAAAAAGTCAAAATGGCCCGCGATAAAGTGTGTTTTGCTACTCCTCGTTGCAGTGTTCCATAGAGCTGATATGACTATTAAGACAAAGTGAGTGTAAATCGAACTTGAGAGGAAGCAGTGCTTTGGATATATCGAGCCTCTCCTCGATTGCTGTAATATAGTTCTGTCTGTACGGGAATTGATCATCACACAAGATACAATCTATGCTCTTATCTGCGACGCTTCTAAAAACGGCTCAGTCAAAAAGTCTTGGTAATGATACATTTTGTGTTATTATATTACAAAAAGAGGCCTGAAATCAAAAGGCCATTCTAAAAGGCGTAGGCTTTAGTAATTCCAGAGATAAAATACCCATTTTGTGATTCTTATCTTTGATTTAATCCTAGCCAGCTTAATTACAAATAATAAATTCATGAACTTGTCCACTGAGCAAGTAAACCCTCCACCATGTTATCCAGTACCGATAGTAAACATAATGTAATAATGTATGGTACGCGAGTTAGCTAGATAAGTATGCTAATACTGTATGGATGGACGGAAACTTTTAACAATGAGTTTCCTGTTCTAGCAACATGTAGCAAAAGTCAGCACGTTGTTGGGTAATATTTAACACATCAAACATCCCAATCAGACAGAAACTCATTTCAGAAAGACCCTCCTGGACTTAGATGGTTAAGCTGATGTGGTTCCTAAAAGAAATAAAAGCATAAGGTGCATCCTCATGTCATCCTTATTGTATAGTTGAAATAAAGTTTACTTATCATAGGTGAATGAAGAAATGTTAAGGCTGATAAACTCACCATGTTTTTTCACAGATATTTTATATATCGAAGTGGGTTTTGTAGACTTTGCCACGGCTCTGCAGGACACTAAACTGGAATGATGGAAAGAGATAGAAAAGTTAAATTGAGTAAAACTTAAGGGAGCTGCTATCAATATGCGGGAGACTCCCGGAACGTCCTGAGGAATTGGCGTGTCTGACACTTTTTGTCCTTTCATGACATACAAAAGAAATGATCCGGAACCAGCTAACACCTTGACTTCTATATGTTTGAGTTTGCGCTGACAGCACAGGGAGTTATGTGGCAGCTTTGTGCTGCACTTTATTTAGTTCTGATACGTGCTGTTTCTGCGTAGATTGTCTGCCACGGTCGTAACCTGTGGTGAAATCGTCCCACAGGTAACAGTAGTGCTGCAGGCATCAGGATACAAAACCAGTACCACTATAGCTACAGCATCAAGGTGAATCAGATCAGAAAGATTAACCATAGATGCATGCCAAAAACACTGCTTGACAATACTGCTTTCATCCAGAGAAAATGATTAAATATTTGGACAGTTGATACGGAGCATCTAGAGAATCTACAAGGAGAAAAATTATCATTCGGTTAAGCACCACTGCCACCTGGGTAGTGATAAAAAGATCATTCTAAACTCGAGTGCCTTAACAATAAAAAGTTCAGAAGATAGAGAAGCAATACTGTTGGTAACGGAAATGGGAAATTTCCTCTCCTCAGCTTCGCTGCATAAATAGCAGAAATGCCCGAGGCAATGAAATTGAAGACCCGAGTTGTAAAGGTGAGTTCTGAATTAGATTCAGGAAGCCAACAGTGTGACCCCCATTTGGAGGTTACAAATAGTTGAAACTTGCATGCACACACACTTGCCAATCTCTTGAGGTTTGTGTAGAACGGACAGAAATGCTGTATTGTATGTTGGAACTTGTACTTCTAGTAGTTCCCTTACGTTGACGTCTCATTTATTGAAATTGACCATTTCTCCCCAAGATGAAGCAGTGAGGCGCTTTCTCTTCATCTTCCTCTGTGGAATCTGATAGCTGAGGGTCGTGTGTGTGTGTGCGCGTACCCGAGTGAGAGTCTATATTATGTACAAATAAGAAATTTTAAGTTGAATTGAAGTCTAAGCACATCAGTCTCCACAGATACGTTTGGGAAGTTTGGCTTTACTGAAAGGTTAGGTTTGGGCAAGAATAAAGTGTGTATGTCTGTCTGTGTGTGTAAAACAATATCAACGTTCAAAACAGAATTTCTCCTATCCAAGTTTCTTTAGTGAGTTCTTTCCTTCTTTCTTTCTTAATAAACCACAACTGGCTAGAGATACCTTTCCCCTTGTTTACCTGAATTCTCCCCTCGTGGCTTGTTTTCGCAGCATAATGCCCAGTTACCACCCTTAAAAGAATAGCTAAAAATATATAGCACCCCCCCCAAGCGTTTCTATTCTCAGACTTTGTAAATATTAGAGTGGCCCATATGTTGTTCTCATCTGCTTGTAGACCAGGCGGGACAGCCATATTTAGAATTCTCAAAAATCATTGACAGCCAGCAGGAGCTGCAGTTTTCCTGCTAGTTCTGAAGCAGGATGAGGCGGAAGGACGTTATGTAATAAAGGGTTTTTCCCAACCAACCTGAAAGATAATACATCCAAGATGTGTGAAGTTCTTGTTAAATAACTTTAACAAATTTTAGGTGTAGGAGCTCTGGGGTACTGTAAAAGTTCCTGCCCAAAAATGTGGCAAAAGTCAGTCTACAGTAGCTTTCTCTAGTTAAATGGGACATTAGTCAACTTTATCGTGAACCCACAATGCTTTGCACAGTAGTTCTGAACTCTCCGAAGTTAACCGACCCCAACTGGACCCCCTGTCCGCGTCTGACACTTCTGACACTTTCTTGGCTGGTCCGGTAAATGGAATCTATTTTGAGGTTGTTAATGTGGTAATAAATTTGATCGACTTGACTTTAACTATACAATTACAGTACATTTACAGGAATTAGTTAACGTTGCACAAGTTAATATCAGTTAATTATATTTGTTAGGGATGCTTCTGAAAAAAAAAAATCAAAAGATTTAAAGCAAAGGAATGTTTTCTTTAGAGTGAACGAGAGACAAGAATGGACCTTTGACCTATTTATTTAATCAATTAAATCCATTAAAGGATTTGTTAATCATTTTTGGATATTCCGATGAGTCTAAAGTATGTACAGTATGTGCAAACAACCCCCCCCCCCTCCCCCATTTTCTCCTTTTTTCCAATTTCTTTTCCCCCTCCCTCGTGTTGGGGCGTGGCACAGTAGTAGCTCATTTTGGAGGACTAAATACACAGATTTCATGGATGTTACCAAATTTGTCCAATTAAGGCTATAAACAAACACACACACACTTGGGGAGCTCTGAGACCTATTTTAACTTGTTAATGAAATAGTTAAACTTTTAAGTGTTAATGATCTTAATATTGGTGATTTATCAGAAAGTAACCAAGTTTGGTGTCTCGTATTTATTTCCTGTGCCAGTCACTGTTCACATGGATTCAAATGTTGCCCCCATTTTTTTGTTTTGTTTTAAGTTTGTTAATTAAAGTGGAATTACTTATTAATCCACCTTCCCACTATGTGTTTATGATTGTTACTGCTTCCAAGCACATCCTGTCTGCATGACTGATGTTATTACACCCTCCCCTACTCTCCTTAAATCTGAAATGGTGGAAATGCATGTTTCCTGTCTTTTTTTTGTTATGTTTTGTTTTGTTTTTAAGGGGTCATTCTGGGTCATGGATGATTAACTCATTTATCAAAATTATGTTAAGCGGTAAACTGTGTGCCAGGAAAAATCAGAATCCCACAGGTCTAAATGAAACATTTTAACTACGGTAATTCTGTATATAGCCCTTATGGACTTGGAGATACAGTACGTTAAGACATAGAGTCATTACATCATGACCTTTTGCTCATATCATTTAAGTGTCAACCACATGGGACACTCATTCAGCTTTTATAATTTTGAGCATTTGCGTCTGAGTGAACCAACCGAACCATTACTGCCTTTCTCTCCAAACACGGATTGGTTTATTGATTCGGCCATTGTGGACACGCATTCATTTTCTGTGATGGATATTTTCTGTGACAAGCCTCTGTCAGGCTCGTGTTTGAATGTTTGTACCTTTTGGCACATAAACATCGAATTACTATAATTACAGCAAAGAGCCGAGCGTGCAAAGACATGCATATCATAATTTGCTCTAAAAGGCTCCATATTTCCATTGTAGATTTTTCAGAAAAAGGGAAAAAGAATCGCAAACTTTATGATGAGTAATGAGTCTTTCCACTGCCAGGGTAAGTAAACAGGTCGTGTGCTGAAACGACTGCTCATGAAGAGTAATGTTGTGATGGAAAGATGGATAAGCCGTGATGAGGCACAAACACCGACACACACACACACACACACACACACACACACACACACACACTCGGTTGGATAGTGCAGTGGCTGCCCTCCAAAAAGCTGCAGCCCTTATGCCGTCCATGTGTTCACGAACTCAATCACTGCTCTTATCCAGGTCAGAACAGAGGAACACAAAGCATGAACGTGAGCTGTGTAGATCAGATAGATCACTGCGTTATCTATTAGTCAAATACATCATAAAAAAAAATATATATATATATATATATATATATATATTGTCCCTCTAAGATTCTGGTGCATTAGACAAGACAACGGACATGACTTCATGTGCTGAGAATGAAGCGTGTGGTGCTTGTAATGCTGCTGTAGCTGATTGATGATTCACTATGAAAAACTTCCTGGGCCAAAGTAACGCACAACCCGGTGTAATCAGTGATCCGACTCGTCCGTAATGTGGAACAGCAAACATGAAGATGAGCTGGTTGCTGCTGTCTCTCTCCCTCCTCCTCCTCCTCCTCCCCCTTTCGTCTTCTTGAACCATTTGGATTTTGCCTGTTGAAACTCAGCCTGTTGTGCTTGGCTGTCCTCCCAGCCTGTGTGACCGCTGCAGCCCCTATTAACGGTTCTGCTCCATTGCCATCACGGCTCAAACACACACATACATCCAGGCTTCCCTGTCAATCTCCTTCACACCTGCACCTCCTTCTTGGCTCTGGTGATTCTCAGGATTATCAGCAGATGGAGAATACTTTGGTTATTCTAGGAAATTAGCAATTTGCTTGACTAGTGCAAGTAATCATCTTCACAATATCTCATGATTTGGTGTGTTGCTTATCAGAAATGATTAGAATTATTATTAGAAATGTTGCAGAATCCTCATTAGCATACTTGCATAGAGAGAAATAAAGAAAAACATAAACCTAAAAACCCAGCATATTGTAGCTAACATTATCATTAAGCAGGATATTACGAGCAGTTCTTCAAAAACGAATGGATACCGTGAAAAGATCTTCACTGGCAAATTTCTACTTTGTACTTATTTATTAATAAGGTGACGCGTAAGTTTTGAGCATAGTATTAAAATAAAAATACAGGAGCGATTCCTGAAATGCAACCTAAGAAACCGAAACGGCAAACGGCAGGAAAAAACAATGCAAACAGCGGAACTGAAAACGAAATCATGGAAAAACAAACATAGATGGTGGGAACAAAAGCACACAACGGAACCGAAAATGCAAATGGCGGGAAGGAAAAAGTGGCAACGGAGAGGCACACAGATTAGAACCACGCAAAAAACACCTATAAGAGGGAGAAAGAAAATGTGCATTTTTAAACCTAGCAGCAAAACTGAAAACTGCAACAGCAGACTCCAAAACATTACAGCAGAACCGAAAACATTTTAGCAAAAACAAAAAAGCAAACAGCAGAAATGAAAATGAGACCAAAAAAAACAACAGCAACGGTAAAATGAAAAACTCAAGAGCAGAACCGAAAGTCTGCTACACCGGAACAGAAGACGGATCCAGTGGAATTGAAAACGCAAACAATGAAATTTAAACCCACAACAGCAAAAATATAAATGCTACAGCAGAGGAAAAATCATGAGAGCAGAACTGACGATGTGATGACAAAGGCTACAGCAAAAACTAACGCACAACAACAATCAGAATCATAAACGCAGCACTAAAAGTGCACCAGAGAATTTAGAAAGGCATTTAGTGAAGTAGTCACTTCAAACAGAAAAGAATCTCGTGTGCGTCACTCTGAGAGACTCAGAAAGTGCAGAGCTGGAGGACGTTTTTGAAGTAAGATGAAATGATTTAAGACTAAATTAATCTATTGATGCCTTTATAAAACCCGCCTAAAGAAAGACAGTTATTAAGAAGAAGGAATTAACCTCCTGCTCATCATAATAACATGAGTAACTTTGCATGATATCTTTTTTGCTGGCTAATTACATAACTGGCTTAAAAAAAAAAATATATATATATATATATATATATATATATATATATGGGCTTGACATTAACTTTTTTGCTCACTGGCCAATGTGGCTAGTGGATTTCCGGAGTCACTAGCCATTTAGCCTTTTTACTAGCCACAATTTTGTTACCAGAAAATCGCAGTTTTTT
>JAQMYK010000016.1:15058552-15075899 GCA_030014345.1 Clarias buthupogon
CTACTCCGAGTCGTTCGTTCCTTTGTCGCGTGGCTCCCATCGACGCTAAGCGGTGCAATAGATTCAAAAGAACGAACGACTCGGACTGGAAGATATGAGAGGTGAGCTACACATACTGTTTATTATAATATACCCGTAGCTGCATTGTAATATCTTGATTACTGGAGTTGTAGCCAAAATTTGTGTACTATGTAGACGTATTAGGGATCTTTTTATTGAAAATTTTATTTCTGATCAAAAGAACGAAATGAACTAGATGACTCAAAAAAGGATTCGTTCATTTTGATGAACGAGAATCAAAGAACCGAGTCATTAAAAAGATTCAAACTTCCCATCACTATTAGGAAGTGGGGTCTGAGCACAGGGTCGGTCAAGATACAGCGCTCCTTTAGGAGATGGGGTTAAGGGGCCTTGCTCAAGGGCTCAACAGTGGCAACTTGGTGGTGCTTGGGGGTTGAACCCCCTGACTCTCCGATCAGTAACCCATAACCTTAATCGTTTGAGCCACCACTTCCTTATTTGTGAATTATGAAACTGATCTGACTCCAAACAATGTAGCTTCAGTTTTTTTTTTCTTAGCATGGTTATAAAGAGTGCTCATTTGAAATACAGGAGTTTTCCTGTCAGCTCAAACCGATCTGCTTTGACCTTTCTCACCTGAAAGTTAGGACTTGCCAAAACAACCCCCGGGATATTTTTTGTATTTCACACCATTCTGTTTAGTTCAGCAGGTGTACAGGTGTTCAGAATAAAGTGGAAAGTGAGCAGAGTTACATTCACTGTTGTGGAATGTCTATGAAACATGTTAATTCCTGCAATCACTTACATGGTGCAGCTGTAAACCTCACTTGCCTTCTTAACGTTAATAAGACGCAGCTTGGCATGTTGGAGACAAACCAGAAAATCGCCGAACATTTACAAAGCTCTGACACCGACACTCTTCTATAAATATCACATGAACAAATTCAACCAATTATGCTGTTTTCCTTTGTTACTAGCACTACTTGTAATCCTTTGAATATAAGCCTTAGTTTAATGTGAAGCAACTGCCATGCAAGTCCTCGTGAACGGGTTGTCACTATAGAAACCAGACTTAGAGCGATCGCACAAGTATAAACCTGTGATTTGAAGAACAGAGCTGTTGTATGGAAAATGACCAGGGCTAGTCTCCTTTTACTGTAGGTTTTTCGAGGAAATGCTCTCCACAGGACACAGCAGGATTAACGGCTGGTTAAATAATTGGTCATGACAATGTTTCTGATGAGGAAAATAAGCTGCTCATGGGAGAAAAGCTTTCTTGATCAGCACATTGAAGTAAGAGTGAGGCACTAAGTTCAGCCCGGACTTGGTCATTTCATATACGTACATTTCATAGATTTTTTATTTTATTATTATTTTTTTAATGTGTTAACTGGTTTGTTTTAAAATCCTCTTAAGCTTCTGTTTCTTTCCTTGCCTTTAAGTTCAGTTGTATAAAATGATACAATGCACTATGGACACTTCAAATTAGACTTTTTTTTGTGCACATGCTATCTTTATTTTTTCATTTACAGTACAATAGTCTTAAAGCACTTGTTTATATGAAATTAAATTACGTAGATAAATGCAAGCAAATATTTTACTGCAACACGCTTCAAAGTGCCTAAAGACACAGTGGTTAGCGCTGTCGCCTTGCACCTCCAGGGTCCGGGTTCGATTCCCGCCTGAGTGCATGGAGTTTTCATGTTCTCACCGTGGTTGGCGAGTTTCCTCCGGGTTCTCCGGTTCTTCCTCCCACAGTCCAAAGACATGCAGATTAGTCTAACTCCTGTTTGCGATGGATTGACCACCTTTTCAGGGTGTACAATAAGCCTCCTGGGATAGGATCCAGGCCCCCTGCAATCCTGTATATAGGATAAAGTGGTATTGACGATGAGTGAGTGTTTATGTAACAACAGCAGCAACCTCATTTCCCCTTTCGTCTAGGCCCGAACCATCTTTCATCATCTGTATCTAGTATCATAGCTCACTGTGTGGCTTAAGAAGCAAAAAACATTCCCATGAAACTGGTCAGGTACAGCGTCCGGATTAAAAATGTATATCCTCCAGGAAGCCTGAGGAACTATTCCTTGAGACTAGTGTAAGCGAAATATGAAGAAATGAATGGTGGCTCAATCGATTTGCACAGTATTCTATTTCCCTGAGGAGCCATACTTGGTTCAATTGCACAAATTCATCCTTTTTAAACTTGCCCTCCTTATTTGTCTAGACAGCTGTAAAAACGTAGTTGTATTTTATGGGTTAACCTTGAAGACGGTCAGCTTATGAAGTGTTTCTGGCAGCGTGTCAGCTTTTAAATCCTTAATGAGAACCGCGGCCTTGAGGAAGACACTCGACTGAATGTTTTCAGTGCACGCCAACTTTTCTTTTCCCTCCTCTACATTATTGTGCTTTGTGTAACCAATGACTCTTTTGTCCTTTCGTCTTTTTTATCAGACAGAGAGCAGCCCTGACTTACTCACCCCGTATACATGTTTTCACTTTCCGACTCCTTAGCCTACCTTATAAGTATGTTTTTGTGTGTGGTCAGTGTAAATATTTGCAGTTAGCTACTTGCAGCTTATTAATAGACTCGTACGGTGAGGTGTGTCACTCATGGAAAATCCTTTTAGGGAAGCGTTACTTTCCAACGCTGAACCTTCTGTCGCATGAGCACAGATACAGATGTTTTATTGTTTTTACAAGATCCATGGATAGAAACGTGCCACATGTAGTCTATGATGCATATACTGTAGGAAATGGACTGGACTCCATATCTTGGCAGTTAGAAACTAAATCATACACCCTTTTCAAGAACAGTTGGAGCGTAGCTAATAAACATGATCTATTTTGAACAAGCCAGTTGTTCAAAATCCGACCACCTGCTGCAGTACACACATCAGCTGAGATGCGAGGATGGAGAATCCTGAGGCTGGTTCTTATTAGATTTAACTACATGTCTCAGAGCTGATGTTCTCAAAAACAAGAGCATGGTATATAGAAACATTGAGCAAGATAAATAAAGTTTCCCACAAAACTGTCAGAACCTCATTTCCCTCGTACAAATATGTCACAGTTCAAACACGTTGCGAAACCCGCATGCACTAGCCAGACTTTAATTATTTGATTTATTTTTTATATGCGGTGCAGGCACAGAACACTCATCTCATAGCTAAAACGTTGGCCAACATTTTTTGTCGTTGCGTTTGTGCAAATGCAGTGTGCTACGTTAGAAACATTGTCCGAGAAGTTAAATCATCGTACACTCAGCGGCCACTTCATTAGATACAGTACACTGGATCCTCTTTTGCATTCAGAACTGCTTTAATTCTTTATGGCATAGATGCAACAAGATGGTGAAAACATTCCCCAGAGATTTTGGTCCACATTGACATGATGGCATCATACAGTTGCTGCAAGATTTGTCGGCTACACATCCATTATCCAGTGAACTCATTATCATGTTCAAGCTGGAGCAAATATCTCACCATATGTTTTTCTTTTCCTAATCAATTTAATCAAATCTGGGAAAGTATAACATCAGTGTGTGTAAGGACATTGGAACTTTTACTCATCCAGAGTTAGGGAACTTGTGGTTTCTTCAATTCTGATGTATTTGTTGTCTTTGAATTTAGCCAGCTGAGTCAAACTCATATCTTCTGATTATACTTTGGGGAGAAATAAACTGTAGAGAGAGAGAGAGAGAGAGAGAGAGAGAGAGCTTTTTAGTTTCTAGGAAATTGTAAAATGTTGTCCCCATGTTGGTAATCCCAGGCTGGATTTTGCTGTGTTTATAACATTCATTTCCGTTCTTCATCATTGTGTAGCTCAAATGTACATGATACAACAGTTTAAACACAGTAGAGAACAGACACATGCACCATGTACAGTATGCGTTTGTGTTATGTTTAATAGCCCTTGTTACACACAGCGGGCTTTATTTTTTTGATGCAGAATAAAATGTACCTTACCTTAAATGGGGGACCTTAAGGATTTATATGTCATTACTTGTTACCTCTGCTTAGCTTAATGGCTAATGGTAATTTCTATGCTAACTTTATAAAGCACAGATTAGTACAATTAACCCCAAAGCTACACAGCTGAGAGGTCATGGTCTCGCCCACGGTCCTAATTATTCCCCATTTTTTGGCTTAATAGAATTTTAACTGATGTATTCCATCCAATTTCACACCCGCACAGTTCTCATGAATGATTTACTTTTTGAGCCAACACCTAGTGGTTATTCATGGAACTGCATGTTTTTGCCCACCCATGTTGGACTCATATTTTCAGAACCATACATTCATGAGTAGAAACCTCCCTTTATTTTGACCTTATCAGGTGCTTAATATTTTATTGCCATAAAAGTGATTCGGAATAATTTTCCGTTCATAAATTAATCGTGATTTCGAGCTTTACCTTTTATGAAGGTTTGTGGAAGTTCTTTTGCATATTATGGGGGATTGCATGCACATTAATCAATATAAGCGTTCAAATAAGAAGAATTACAATTAAAATTTGCTCAGTAGTGCACAAACAGACAGACTGCCCGGAAGACAAAAATTCCGAAAAACATATTTAATGTGTTCTGTTACTCATCTTGTGCCCCCCCCCCCCCCCTCCCTCCCAAATCTTTTTTTTCCCACAAATTTCTTCAATGTACAAACACACCAACATTGCAGTTTTATTATATGTATAGATTATAAAGGTGGCAAAAATGTCTTAGCTCAGGGAGATGCACAAACGGGCAATTACAGTATTGTGTGTTATCAGTAGATTTTCATTCGCTTGAACATCATAGCAGATTGGCAGTTAAATTACTTTGAGTTTAAATAAGCCTTTCTATAATAATTACTTTACCTGAGCTGTATTTGTGCTGTAATCTTTTTGGATCCCTTTATTTGTATAGAGCAATACAACGTTATTAGACCATCACGCTTTAACCTAAACTGTTTCTAAATTTGCTTTGCTTGTTTTTTTTATTATTATTTTTTTATATTATTAATTTAATTGAATAATTAGTAATCTATTTGTGTATCTATTTATGTTAGCCACCAGAGCAGGAAGGTGGTCTGCCAAGGCATGTGGGTAATAAGACTGAGTGTGCCCTCCTGGGACTTGTTCTGGAGCTGAAGAGAGATTACCAGCCCATCCGCGACGAGGTTCCTGAAGAGAAGCTCTACAAGGTCTACACCTTCAATTCATCACGCAAGAGCATGAGCACGGTGCTGAAAAATGCAGATGGCTCAGGATTCCGCATGTACAGCAAAGGCGCCTCCGAGATCGTCCTCCGCAAGTACACACATTTCTTTTCTTATCTCCTTCCAGGTCTTTCTCTGTCTAGATCCTTCCTGTTCTGTTATTGTGCTACACCAGGTCATTGAGTCGTCCCTACTACTAATGGACCCAAGTGATATTGATTTTATATCTTCTATTCTCTGCACCTTATGTGGTAATCTCTATGTATAGTACTGGATAGCAGCCTGTGTTTTCAAGTCTTTTTGCGCACTTAACGTGGTGTATTATTAAACCCTCTTTGTTGGGGTTTGTGCCAGGTGTTCCTACATTCTGGACGCTGCAGGTCAGCCTCGGGTCTTCAAGCCCAAGGACCGGGATGAGATGGTACGGAAAGTGATCGAACCCATGGCCTGTGATGGCTTGAGGACCATCTGCATAGCTACGAGGGAATTCAAGGGGGAGGAGCCGAACTGGGACAGCGAGGCCGAAATTCTTAACGACCTCACCTGCATTTGCGTTGTGGGCATCGAAGACCCCGTCCGTCCAGAGGTGAGAATTTTACTGTATTGCCAATGTGCTTTCTTGTAGAGTTTCCCCTCGCTGTGCTTGCACAATCATTACTTAACTTTGATGAACCTTTTTACCTTCAAACCCACCGAAGCATATCAAGCGAGTATTCCCAGTTGAGCTCGCTTGTCAAAGCAGCTTCATCGGCGTCATTATGCAAGCTCTGCTCTGCTGAGCACAACCTGTTAGTTTCTAACTGCTCATAATGGTGCGTAATTGTGGACTGATGGGCTCCACCCCAGTCCTGTTATAAAGCATTCAGTCTATTTTAGTTCCCAGACCTAACTGGAAGCAGGCCTAGGTACACAAATCAAACATTTGTGTATTTGCTAACAGGCGTAGATCAGTGTGCGGATTAGTGATTGCATAATCTACTCGACTAACTTAGCAGCTGTGCGTAGTGAATTCCTTGCCAACGTCGGGCAACATTTTTTTTGTTTCTCTGGTTGGGTGGTATTGTCCGGCTGCGCGTTTATACGGCGTTAAAAAAACTTTGCATGCAGCTTTTTCTTGCCGTTCAAATCCCAACGAACGCAAGGAAAATGCGTCTAGTTCGTTTTCTCCGCGTCTATTTTACGCTTCGGAGGACCGGACTTATCCCATGATCCTACATGCTACACATAGGGAAAAGCGGAAAAAAAGCAAAAATAAAATGCTTAAAAAATAAAACTCGGAAATGTTCGTATTTCTTCATAAACCACAAAAAAACTTCCTTTAACTGTGAACCCAGTAGCGGCGGCGATGTTTTCTTTCCCTACATCGCCGTATTATTTTTAAAATATTTTTTATATATTATATAAAAATATAATCATTTAATTAGAATTTTAAAACAAGAAGATTAATGTCTAATATAGCAAAATGGTCCATATTAAAAGGAGGCACCTCAAATAAAACGACAAGGGCTTTCATATCCAGTTCCCGACACACTGCCTCCACAGGTTAAACACACAAACTACAATTTGGGCTGCAGGCTGGCGTTAGACAAACGAATGCCAGTGTAGAAGTCAATCAAGCGCCACTACAAAACGCAACATAAACGTCTAGGACGTTCAGAGCGCGTTCGTGTATCCAAAAATTTAACGACCGTGTGAACAAGGCCTTAGAGTTCCTAAGAGAATTCCTTCTACCCGGTTGTTCTTTATTGCTCTATTACCAGATTAAAAACCCTGTCCTGGAGAAAGATCCAATTTTCCCTTTTATAAAAACTCAGAAGCAGCCTAAAAAAAATCATTAATTAGTTGTTCCCCTGTCATTAGCTGAAATCAACCAAAAACAATTCTGGGATTCATTCACTATTACCACTCACTCACTCACTCATCGTATATACCGCTTTATCCTGTATATCCAATCCATCGCGCGGCACACACGCATACACACACTAAAGGAATTGAAATCGGCAATTTGAGAGCGGAAATCTGCATGTCTTTAAACTGTGGGAGGAAACCGGAGGACCCGGAGGAAACCCACCAAGCACAGAGAGAACATGCAAACTTAATTAGACTTAATTTATGAATCATTTCATTTAATCTTAAATCTTCCTTAAACATTTCTACAACATCTGTAACCCTTCTGGACTTACTGTAAGTGCTGAATCTTGTTTCTTCATCAATTTCCACAAATTTTCTTGAATGGTTTGAAACACCATTACACAACATATGACCCCAACATATTCTAAAGTGTTAACCTCTTTGAACAAGACGTGTTCCCTATATATTTCCCATATATCTACAGCTAAAGCTAAATCCCTTATAACACATTGATTTCCAGGTAGTGTAAATACATTAGCACAGGTTGAATACTGGAAACCATGTTTCAGATATAGAGTCCAAATTAAAGGCTGATAATTGAATCATGTGATCCTCTTTTAAAGCAATAAATCTAATACCAAAGTGTCCTCAAGTTACAATGCATCTACACATATAGACAGACAAATGTTATATTTTTGAGACGACGGGAACAGGACACCAAATCTGTTATTATAGAGGTGACAGACTGGGTATGCTAATCAGAGCAGAGTTTTACATGTCGGCTCCTCTCAAGAGTGTCTCATGCGTATCTGTTTAATGGCAGATGACAGTTAAAGAATCGCAAGGTTTTTTTTATTTTACACAAGTTCATCCTAGGTCATGTCTAAAAATACATTTCTATCGAATCTAATACAGTCATTCAAGACCACCTTCGACCTGAATTGGTTTTGTAGACCCGTATGACCGTATCACTGCACACGCTGCAAGCTTTTTAATCATCTATAAATAAATGAGCTTATTGGTTCTAATAAGGGGTATGGTGTGATTCATCACAAGATTCAGTGCAGATAATTACAGAGGGCTGCACCACGCCTCATAGACACACACATGCGCAAACACGCGTACACACACACACACAACCCTTGGGCCTCTTCATGTGTCAGCAGCCCTATGGCTGAGTGAGCAGCAGAGACTGGCATGGCGACCCACAGAGCGTGACTAAAATACCCTGACCACCTGCCATTTAGAGACCCATGCTCACACCCAAGAAGCCACCCAGAGCTAGACAACACACTGATCTCAGTCTGGTCAATAACTTCAGCACCACGCTGCTCCTTAGCTTAGCTTAATAACCCTGATCAATTCTTAGATCAGTCTGGAGTTTGAGTGCCTTGCTCGAGTCAAATCGTTTTGCCCTATGATATGCAACGCTTGTAAATATGGATTGATACAGCATTTATTTTTAGTCCATTTAATCCTTCTCTTTACTCCATTTAGCCCATAAGTGATTTTTCTCTCTTCTTCTATAGGTTCCAGAGGCCATTTCTAAGTGCCAGAGAGCAGGCATTACCGTGCGCATGGTTACTGGAGACAATATCAACACTGCCCGTGCCATTGCTACCAAATGTGGCATCCTGCAGCCTGGAGAAGACTTTCTGTGCCTGGAAGGCAAAGAGTTTAACCAGCAAATCCGTAATGACAAAGGAGAGGTGAGGACGTCTAATGATGACTAATGACTGAGCTAAAATCACAGAAAAATATTAGGCTTGTAATAATCCATGAGACATGCATAAATAAGATGTAGTCCAATTAAACCCCACTTTAAGTCTGTTGTTTTATATACGGTACCTTGGAACTTTTCCACATTTTCTACAATGTACTGTATATACAGTAGTTGCGATTGTACACTATGTCATGAGCATAATCATTTACAAATACAAAATCTTGATTTTGTGCTTGCCTCAGTTAGTGTAAAAGTAGATCAGGTACTACCAGTTGCTATTAGCACTCACATAATTAATTACATGGATCTGACCTGTGTGCAATTAAAGTGTCACATGACCTCAGTTAGAATATACCTGCTCCTGGAAGTCACCAAGGTTTGCTAAAGAAGAGACCTAAACAAACAGCATCATTAAGACCAAGAAAATCCAGCGCGAATTCTGGGAAAGTATTATGTGGAGGTGTTAAGTTACTAAAGGACATGTTTAGGGAAATATGTGAAGAAACGTACTCGGATCTGATAAGATCAAAATTGAACAGATCACAATTTTTATAAATATCTTGATTCGATATGCTCTCTCTTGTTTTCCTGACTAACACCCCCCCCCTTACCCAGTCATTCCTCTAGGCAGAGGCACGGTTCTGCCACGTAAATTTGTTAACTGATTTCACCAGAGGCAGTATTTGACATCAAAGGGAGTGAATAGTTTTGCAACAGTTAATTCAGTGAGTTTTTGTTCAGATGGTTAAATTAAAAAAAATTTTTTTTAAATTTATTAACATTCAAACATTAAAACTTGGAGAAGTCCTACTCAAGTTTTATGTTTTGGCGAGAACATATACACAATACGGACTAAACGTTGTGGTCTTTCCCCGAAACATTTCAATTAAGTTAAAAAAACTTACAACTGTCTAAGATTTAGCATAATGATTTCCCTTAACTAGAACTAAGGAACCTAGCTAATACTGTTCCAGCCTGTGTGCATAAAATGAGGTCCATGAGGTTTGCGAAGGTTGTAGTGATAAACATGATTGAACCCCAGGCCTCCTCACCTGACATCACTATAGGCCTTGTGGGAAATTTCAGAGTGTTACTGTTTTATTTTCTATCGACCTTTTGATTGATTGACCTCCCCCCCCTCCCCCCCCACTTTCCTCTAGGTGGAGCAAGATCGTCTTGACAAGGTCTGGCCCAAACTGCGTGTACTAGCCCGTTCTTCTCCCACAGACAAGCACACTTTGGTCAAAGGTAGGAAAAGTTACACAGAAACTTGCTGCGAGCCATTTAGAAGTAAAACAGTACCTCTAAAAAGGTTTTAAAAAAAAGAGGATCAGGATGTTTTTCCAAGAAAACTTTTGCAATATCTTTTGACCTTTGCAGATTTCTTAATGCCAGCTCTGGCTTTGTGCTATTGCAGCTTTCTGTTTTAAATATGGCTCTGGCTTGTCATTCAAATCTGTAAAAAATGAAATTCAAAGAACCTCATTATCCATACTCTAGCTGAATCTGCGTTCAAAAACAGCTCAGAGCACTTCTTTAGTGCCCGTATATTTGGTATAATATAATTTGATAGTGATCCTACTGCATGTACGTATGAATTTTTTGCCACAACAGTGATCCTTATGCTGTTAACATTTGCTCTGTTTTGTCCTTGAACCTACTATACATAAGTTTCTATTAATTTAGCAAAGGTATAATTAAGTGTGTGTATTTCAGGCATCATTGATAGCACAGTGGGAGGAACCAGACAGGTGGTGGCAGTGACAGGGGACGGAACCAATGATGGACCTGCTCTCAAAAAGGCTGACGTCGGCTTTGCTATGGTAACCGTTGAATGTTTTATACAGCGTTTCTTTGTCAAATTTTCGCTTTTGTCAATTTTCCCATGAAGGCCATTCCCCAAGACCCACCACAGTGCCACGTTAAAATTCACTCAGCGGACTTATTCTGTGATTAAAACCCAATTGATAGCTAGTTTGTTACAATAAACATATTTATCAATGTTGACGGTTGCTATGCTTGAGCCACTGCATGTTTTATTTAACGAGAGTTAGTTTTGGCACCAGGTTTCCGTTGCTCCTAGTGGTTGCCTGGCTCAGCGCAGTTCTGTTCTCATCCTCAGCCAATAATCAGCAGCACTCGTGCAGGGACGACCCTGCAGGTTCCAAGGTGGTGTGAGAAGAAATTGTTAACTGAAGAAGACACACAAAAAAAATTTTTCTGATTGAGTCAGAATTCTTATAGTTTTATGTGGGGCAGCGATAGGAACCTGTCATGTCGAAGCACTCTGTCCTCTCTCATCAGCAACTGCCTAAAAAATAAGATTTAGATTTAGATAAGTTCCATTCTTATTGTTGTATCAGCTGTTTCGTTCGCTCTTTCCTGCCCCAGGGTATTGCTGGAACCGACGTGGCCAAGGAAGCCTCGGATATCATCCTGACAGACGACAACTTCACCAGCATCGTAAAGGCTGTGATGTGGGGCCGTAACGTCTACGATAGCATCTCCAAGTTCCTGCAGTTCCAGCTCACCGTCAACGTCGTGGCAGTCATCGTGGCTTTCACCGGCGCCTGCATTACACAGGTGGATCCTCGACCTTGTGCCGCGAGCAGCCCTTCGATTTTGTGATAGTGGAATGTCTATGATACATGAGCCATTGTTGTGTTTAATTGACCCTTGTGTGATAATTAGAGGCCACAGTGAAAACATGGCTCAGCATCTGAAAGACTAGCGTGCAGAGAATGTCAAGTGCTTTATTAGATTTCTTTGCAAAAACATTTGGGGTCTGTGTAGCTTTGATGCCAAACTGTAGGAATAGTTATAATAATAATATCGCAAGTTTTATGTGACTTACAGTATTTGTATACATGACGATGTCAGTAATGCCGTACTCCATTGTTTGTTGTCTCTGTGTTATGATAATCTGGTTAGATTGATGATGATAATGGACTAATGGAATCGGAAGACTGTCAGACAGTCTGCCTTCTCTGTTCTATGTCCTTCTCTTTTGTGTCGAATCCAGTTTATTAATGTGTGTCTGTGTGTGTTTCTTGCAGGACTCCCCTCTAAAAGCAGTGCAGATGCTCTGGGTCAATCTGATCATGGACACTCTGGCCTCTCTGGCTCTGGCCACCGAACCGCCCACCGAGGCCCTGCTGCTCCGCAAACCGTACGGTCGTAACAAGCCACTCATCTCCAGAACCATGATGAAGAACATACTGGGTCATGCCGTCTACCAGCTGACTGTCACCTTCACCTTGCTGTTTGCTGGTAAGACTGTGAGAAGGCTTATTAGGTCTGTCGTGGGTGGTACTGCCACCTCAACTCAAACAATACAGGTATTCGCAGAAATGAGATATAGCAGAAATGCATTTAATTAGGCAACCAAAATAATAAGTCAAGATATAACTTTTTTACCATGGTGGAAAATGGGTCTGGGCAGTTAATTGAAAATGAAATGAAACGGACATCCAGACCCTCTAAATGACCTAATCTTGCCCATGTGAGTTACTTTATTATGCATTCTTATGAACACGTGCATCCGCCACGTCTCCGCCCTGTGAAGTCTGCGACATGGAAGCAACATAGAAGAGAACTCGTTCTTTAGAAAAAAACGATCCCAGCCTTAGTAGTCCCCAACATACAAACAAGTTCCGTTCCAAGAGCTCTTTCGTAAGTCCAACAAACATCGTCTAGGCGCCAGGTTACTAATACACCTAGCTATACAAATTCAAATTTTATTTGTCACATACACAGTACGATATGCAGTGAAATGCTTAGACAACTACTCGTGACCTTAAAATAAAAGACTATGAATAGGGAATAAATATGAAAATGAAAACAGAAGGGAAATTTAACTAAGAAAGAATAAAATAAAATATAAAAATAAAATAACACAACTGTACAGTACAAAATATTCAATATAAGAAAAATGTGTGAAAAAATATAGAAAAATAAGAGACAGCTGTACTGTACAGTACAAAATATACAATATAAGAAAAATATATGAAAAATATAGAAAAATAAGAAACAGCTGTACAATATAGAGATATAGAATTTACTGTAATACACAATATATTACAGTACAGTGTTCAGAATTGTGCCGATGATTGATCGATTCATGTTAAAAGACGAGCAACGTCTGCCATCTTTTCACCTCGCTCCATTCTCTCGATTTTAATTTTTTTCACTTTTATCTCCATTGTTATTGCTTGGAGCTTCTTAGCAGTACCACTGATTATACGCTTGCTGCTGGACAACCTGGGCTTGTGCTGCACTTGCAGAGGATGTGCGCTGCACACGCACATCATTGTATGCCAGACATGTAATCTAACTTCCACGATTGAACATGTACGTTTGGTATGTTCTTATCTTCGAAAGTTCATAACTCAAATGTTTGTATGTGGGGGACTTGGTGCATTAACATATTTTACAGTACAAAATTTGTCAGGGAACTAAAATGGAAAAACAATTGTTCATTAATCATAATTGAGGTAACGTGTTCAGTTAATTGTGATATTTATTTGGTGGGGATTAGTTTTAGACTGTGGTGGGGATGGGATAAGATAATGTATCTATTACCATGAGATCTCTGTACTATAAAACTTGCGTCTGTTATTCCATCCTTCATTCCATTATACCAAATTGTAAATAAATAAGGAAACCTAAATCAGTGTTGTTAAATCTAACTTCTCACACTCGTATCCTAATGCGACTCTGAACGAGTGCTTAATTAAAGGAAGTCCGCTTTGCATTGTAAACCAATAAAACCACTAGATAAAATGGTCCTGTATAGGGCTAGAATGATTTAAACATGCATAAGCATAAACATGCAGCCTGATAGTGATAGTGGACTTTTTCAATTCGAACTTCGTAGTAGTGAAACGAAGTCATTAAACCAAACGTGCTAAAACAAAGGATGTTCCGACCTTTTAACTGGCAGTGGATATAAATGCAATTTAGATCTTATCTCATCGAATTTGTAATAATCATTAAGGATGTCCGGAGATGCCTGCATAGTATTATCCTATTAGATTTATTAGCCTACCAGTCAGCGTAAATAAAGCTGTTTCACATTGAGGTCGGCATTACTCCTAATGACATTATCTAAACTGAATTTTTGTAATATTTTTAGAGAATGCTGCTGCTGACTCCCCCTTTTTTTTTTTTTTTTTTTTTTGATCATTTGAAAAAAAATATATAAAAAATACACAGTGAGAAATTTTAGTTTGTCAGTTCTGTTAGTTAGTTCTTTATATATATATTCTATATATATATTCTATTTAATATTTCTTTACCGACTCAATCATGGCAATCCATTCATAAGTCAAAAGTATTACACTGAATAAGCTTTCTGAAAAGGATTTTAATTGGATTTTTTTTGCCTTTAAAAGTTTGTATGTGTTTATACCATTAGTTTCTCCGCGGATGATGAATTTTACTAATGAAGCATTCATCTGCTCAGTAGATTTATGTCTTCACAATAAAAGACTTCATAAAGGACGGTCAGATGTTGGCAAAAAAAAAAAAAAAGGGTATATGCCGCAATTAAGTCTTAAATGACTGATCCAGTCTCGGTATCTAGCTTTATTTTTGGTTCATGCCATCTTGTATGTTTTTTCTTCAGAAACGTTTCATCGACAACAACAAAAATGTTTTTCATACTATTTGCTAAGAAAATGTGCTCTTACATTGCCTACAGGGTTCTCCAACTGAGAAAATCTTCGTCATAAACAAGGCAACTTTGTTTTTGTTTTCCAACTGTCAAAGTTGCTCAATATTATAAAGCAGAGCAAATGAACACACACACACACACACACACACACACTTGAGTTGTGAATTCTTTTCTCACTCTGTTGACATGACTGACCTCGCACAGTGATGTAATCTTTCTCTGGTGGCCCGAGGCAGCCGAGCCTGACCGGTTAGCATTCTGTCCTAGTGAGTGAAAGTTGGGAGTTGGGAGGACCCTATGAGGGCCAGAGAGCCAGTGTTGAGCCCTTCAGGGAAGCTTAAAGCTTCAACTTCTCGTTTCTGTTCTTGGACTGGATTTTGCACGGCTTATATGTTGTTTTCGATAAAAGCTTCTGCCAGGATTAATTAATGCAAATTGAATGCAGTCCACTGAGCCTTTGAAAAACACTACTGCTGAGGTTCACACGCTGTACGTACACTGCAGCTACCTCATCGCACATGCCTAAGGGTGTCTCAGGCTAAGTTTCTCATTGAGATAAACAGTGCTGTTTCGTTTTAGGAGGAGTATTACGCCCAAGGCAGAACAAATTGGTATGTAATTCAGTGCTTGTATCATAACACAACTGATGTTGTTTTGGGATTTTGGGGTTCTCATTCAGGTTCACTGTTGCCTATAGACAGCATTTAAGGAATGTTGTCTTGTAATCTTTCTAAATGTTTCTTTTGATCTCCTAATCCACGGAGATATAATAATAATAAATTAGCGTTATGTACTGTAGTTGTATGTGGATAGACAGATAGATAGACTACCGGTCAAAAGTTTGGACACACCTTCTAATTCTATGGTCTTTTCTTATTTTCATGTCTTTATCCACTATAAAACAATGCTGAAGGCATTCAAAATGTGCAGTAATCTCAGTTGATATTGAGATGCATCTGCTGCTTATGCTCTATAAAACCTTCATAACGGCTCTAATATGAGGTTCTGTTGGTTAATTGGTGATTTCTGAGGCTGGTAACTCTAAATAAACTCCTCTGCAGCAGAGGTAAGCTTTGGTCTTGCTTTCCTAGTATGGTCTGGGATTAGTACACTAAAGTTGGTGCTTGATGAGTTTTGCTAATGCACTTGACAGTACTGTTCTTGTAGTAACTATTTCAGAACAGCTGACCATCATGTCTTAAAAAAACAACTGACTGTTGTTGCCTGTTGTTATTGAATTACCTAATTCTTAATGTGTTATTTCATAGTTTTGAAATCTCCAGTATGGGTTTAGAATGTAGAAAATAAAATTTAACGTGTCCAAATTTTTGTCTAGTGTCTCCAAACTTTTGAGCCACACAATGTGGTACTCTTTATACGACGACTCAAGACGTATTTGTTTCTTCAGTACTTGGACTAATTAAACCCCACCCAATAAAAAAAAATGTTTGACTGATGGCACTTCAGTTAGTAACCTAGTAACCCAGTGTAACTATCTGTCCAATGATGGACATTTCAAAGCTCTTTTTGTAAGTCACTCTGGATAAGAGCGTCTGCCAAATGCCTAAATGTACTCTAGATAGCTAAAAAGATCATTTATTTAATGATTTTACAACCAACAGGAACGGGTAAATGTAAATTTCATCTTGAATTACCTGCATATTCATCCTTAGTACTGAAATTGTATGTTTTTTTTATTTTTATTATTTTGGTCCATTTTCATTTTTAATTCTTATATTACCCACCATGCAGTTTGATAGTGATGCCGTATTTAACTTCATCATTTACGTCTAAAGAAAGCAATCAGGAATCAATTTATTCTTTTAGGGTATTTTCGCACCAGGGACTTAGACACATATCCTTAGGGTACACATTTGCTTAGGGTGTGAAATCTGTACATTTCCCACTCATGGATTTGAATACCGTGTTCGGGTCCAGTTAAAGTAGCGGTCTCAAGCGCAGTAGGGTGTACAGTACTCAAGCACGGTTTCAAATATCAAAGGCAGCCATTCCTAAACACTAAAGGGGGACCACTGTTTAGAATGCAACATCATCTGTCTCCAACAATATCTTTGTGCACACAGTGCCAATCTCATCTCACAGCCATAGCTGATAAAACAGGAAGGGTATGGGAGGGGCACTGTTAACATTTTTTCTGCAATATCAATAATATAAGGCGTAGAGCGAAATCTTCCTCGTTCTCTTCTTCTCTTTGTGTTTATTGGTGGAGAACACTGAAGTGTACTAGAGCACATAATATTACTAGTGTAGAATCTGCCACTAGGAGGGGAAAGAGGAGCAATCGTAACCGGGCACAGTTCAAAGCAACCATGCAGTCTTAGTTTAAGTACTTTTACATGTTAAATGCTCTAAAGTCCTTAACAATATACCACAGCTTTTTGCAGAAGATTTAAACTGCTCCCATGTTATGCAAATACTCGTGTTTTGCAAGAGTATCCCATATTATGCTTTTGAGTTTATGTATGATTGGTGCAATTCTGCCACCTACTGGATGTACTGGAATGGACCAGAAGATTATCATTTTGTGTGCGACATGACATTTAAGTAATCAGCAAGACAAGTGACACAGCATTTCAGTGAATATTAGAAACTTTTAGTAGTTGGTATTAGCTTAAAACCTGTAAAAAAAAAAATGTAGCTGTTTGAGACAAATCAGAAAATAAATATTGAATTGAGTTGAATTGAATTGAATCAATGGTCTACCTGTGATTCACAGCTCTAACCAACACCATTGCACTGACCATCTCGTGGTGTTACGAGAACCAAGACTCTATGCGTCTATACCAGGCATGGGCAAACTACGGCCCGGGGGCCACATGCGGCCCGTTAAATGTTTTGATTCGGCCCGCCAAACTTGAA
>JAQMYK010000016.1:15112196-15126842 GCA_030014345.1 Clarias buthupogon
ATCTGTAATTATTGTAAAAAAAAAAAAAAAAAGTTGGTATTGTTTTATATATAATTATAAGCAAAACATCAAATTAAAGAAGCGGTTAGCTTTTATCCGATTAATCGAGCAATCGAAGAAATAATCGCCCAACCAATCGATTCTAAAAATAATCGTTAGTTGCAGCCCTAAAGGCATGTTCTTAAAGTTTTCCTACTTTTATTCAGCAATATCTTCCTTGCATGTTAACACTCACACTAAGTCCCCACACTTACTTAGCAAAGCTTATCAGGTGCCAAAAAGTTTTCCAGGACCCCTTTATGCTATACTCTTCCCCTGCCAGAGTCTTTGCTTTTGCAACTGTCTTTGCAGTGTCCCTTTTGCTTTTCCTATGCCTAAGTTCCTAAGCAAAACAGAAGGCTTTCTGGTGCAGCAAATCCAGCTTAGTCATATGTGAAAAATTCTCAGTGCTGCCCTCTGATTTTTTTTTTTTCACGGATCTTGCTTGGTGCATAGAGACATTGTCATGCTGGAACAGGTTTGGACCCCTTAGTTCCAGTCCAAGGGGAATTCCTAATGCTACATCATACAGAGGCAGTTCTGTATCGACTTTTCCGAGTTGATTTGACACAATTAAGATAATTTTATGTGACTTAACTTTTAAAATTAGTTAGACCTACAGTATTTTTTGTGAAGGTTCTGCTTATGGAAGGTTAACAGTACTCAAAATGCGTTTATAAAACAAGTCTAAATTTTTATATATATAATAAAATATAATATATATAATATTTTTATATTATACAAATGAAAGTGTGTGTCACTTAAAATCCTTCTTGAAAACTACAAACATCACATGGTTTGTGTCTGTTCACATTATATATAGACTCATTAAATGGGATGCCCAGATCAGCCTGTAAGCGACCAAAGCTGGATGTGAGTCTGGACGAATGGGACCTGTCTGGTCTGCCCTGGTGGTTTCTGGGTAACCTGCGCAGTAACTACACACGCAGGAGCAATGGCTCCACAGACATCCACACAAATCAAGTAAGACAACCAAACTGACACTTTAACAGCTTATTAAAATGAACAACTTTATATACATGAAAAAAAATTAGGAAACCCGAATATGTTCTGATTAGTGTTTTTACAGAAACGTTCAGTATTTATATAGCATGATTTTGGAGAATGTTATAACTTTGTTTTCATCATTACTGCATGTGAACCTAGTAATAGTTTTATCCTAAAAAACACTACGTATTCAATAACTTGATTAAGAAGCTGCTCTCATTTGGACAGGAGGAGGACACTGCTGTGGTGTCAGACACCACCGATGATCTGTGGTTTCTCAACGAGGCAGAGAGCGAGCAAGTTAGTGTGGAGATGAAGGAAGCGGTGCTTGAACAGGGCAGTGACTCCGAGTCACCTCAGGAGGAAGAGGAGCAAGGGCGGGACAGCAAAGAGGACAAGGAGGTGAAGGCTGCTTCTGAAACACCTCTCCATCTTTCGGTGGCTTAGATGGCTTCTTTATCTTTGTGTTCATATAATTCATTAGATGCAGGAGGAGCTGGATGATGACTCGCAGTGTCTCAGCGATGACACGGACACCGAGATCTCCACACAGGTGCCTTTTATTTATGCCTGTAAACTTGAAGAATGCATACAGTTTTGTGAAGTTAAATAGTAGCACATTTGAAAAATGGAAATATGTTTACTATAGAATTTTTAATGATGGGATTGAAAAAGAAACTTTAAGGAAAGCAATCTGAATAACATTTTTTTACTTTGGTTTATATATTTTTATGGCCCACTTCTTAATCCTCCTCTGTTTGCCACAGGATGCTTGGCAGTGCTCAGAGTGTCGCAAGTTTAACTCTGCCACTCAGCGATACTGCATGCGTTGCTGGGCACTGCGTAAGGACTGGTACAAGGACTGTACGCGCCTATCACATGCCGTTTCAGTCACCGACCTCGCAAATTCCAAAGATGAAAATGAGTATGAGGATGACGGCATCGACGTGCCCGACTGCCCAAGAGTCATTTCAGACCCTGTCATCCTGCCTTCACATTGGGTATCCCGTGATTTACCTGCCCTACCTGCATCTGGCAAGGGCAAAGCCCCACGCCGGGTGCTTCAGAGTCCCCAGGAGAGCCAGGAAGGGCGCACAGTCATGCTGGAACCCTGCAGGCTGTGCCGTGTGCGACCACGTGACGGCAACATCATTCACGGGAGCACAGCGCACATGCTCACCTGCTTCCCCTGCGCGCGCAAGCTGCATAAGTGCCATGCGCCATGCCCTGGCTGTGGCCAGATCATTCAGAAAGTCATCAAGGTGTTTGTAGCTTGACACTTGAAGAAAAGGTTTGTATATAAAATACACACAAAGTGTACAGAGGACTCCGTGTCCTAATAACCAAATAGCAGGCAGCATGTAAAAATACACATTTAAACAGACCATATGAATATGGTATACAAATTTTTTCATGGTTAACAACTAATTAAATGTGTGCATTTAAAATATACATATTTAAGTTCTACAGAGCATCCTGTTTGAATGTAGAAGGTGTGAAGTACTGACCATTAACGATGCATAATTTGTAAATAGCTTATTTCTTGTGTATGTCAGTGTTTGTATATAATGTACTAAACAGAGCTTCTGTCGTGCATGCATATTTTGCATGCATTATAAGCGGAGATGTACATATTTCTATTCAGGTGAAGGAGGCAGAAAGCAACACATGGCATGGTACTTCCTGATACTTGTGAACTTACCGCAGTACACCAAGAAACCCAATTCCTGCATTAAGTAATACTTCATACTTAACTACATTTGCACAGAAGCTCAACTCATGCTACCATGGTGTAATGTAATAATTCACCCTGTGCTGGGTTTTAAGCTAAAAATTGTATAAATTATTTATTTATGAACATTATCTCTGTTTGCTGTCTAGTTAGACCAGCACTGCATGTGATTGAACCACAGTTGTATTCATTTTTACTTGTACTTATTTTTCTTTTTTTTTTTTTTGGTGCGTATTTTGCAAAGAAAGTCTGACACCTTTTTGAGAGTAGCACTTTGTACAGATTACTGTAAATATCCTGAATGTCTATGAGCTTAAAATACCGCTATTATATCTCTCAGCAAATACATAACAGCCTATGCGCCACTGTCTTGAGATGACTAGCCTGCACAGCTTGGTGTTTCCTCAGAGCTTAGAGTTTTAGATCAAACAGGCCATGAGGTCTCAGTTCCGCTCCAGTGCTTGATGAAAAATCAGTCGCTTTCTGTCATCGCCCTCATCTCAAGTAAAAGTCCTGACCAATTCTGAGCATCACTGAAGTGTGAACGTCGAGGAACAGAAGATCTCTAGAGCGCCATTAAGGCCTTGCTTTCCCTTTTACACTGTGCCTTTATGCCTTCTTTTTTGGTCTGTGATCTCTTGTAGCCTGCCTAGTATGTACAGAAAAAAGCCAATGCAGAGGAAGCTGGTTCACAGGGTTCAAAGTGACACTTGTTTCAGATGCCAAATGATTTCTAAACAAAATTTATTGCTGGTGAGTTAAAAAAAAAAAAAAAAAAAAGTCTTAGCACTTCTTCATTGAGTTGCTGCACCGTTTCTTCCTTTTCGCAGATGAGCAGATCCTAAATGGTTTATGCTGATGCTTGTTTATCTTTGACTTTGCTTTCTGTTTGTAGCATCATTAGTATGCTCTGCCTATTGAGAAAGCTCGATGTGATTGCGTTTCACTCAAGGCTTAAAACGCTAGAAGTTTTGCAGTCTTTAGTTCATCCTGCCACCAGGGGGCGATAGAGTGATATTTTTAATACTTGTAACCTTAAACAGAAATGTTCTTTCTTGAACCAGTAAACACATTTACATTAAGGATCCTTGCACATGAGAGAATGCTGTATTTTACTAATTATGCCACATGGTATTCCAAGGTAAAATGTATTTAAGCTGAAGTCACTGCCATACTTATTGAAGTTTATGTTTATACAGTTTTATGTTTTGTTTGCCTCGACCCATTGAGTTCTGTTTGAGCAGCTTTTTGTGTTTTAAGTTGAATAAATGGTGCAACTAATTAATAATCAAGGTCTGTCTCCTTTCCTTCCTTGAATTGGGTTAAAATGCTTAATTTAGTTCCCAAGAACGTTCACATCAACATTAAAAATCTTTTCTGGGGGTTTTTTCAGCTACTTAATGCAATTTTCATGTAACCCACTAGAGGGCAGTCAGGGTCTTTGAAAGTAATGCAGAATACAAGGGTTTAGGTAATACTAGTTACGCACTTGTATTTTGTATGCATTTATAAAATGTATTACAGAAGCGGTGTAAACGCACATATGATAAACTGAGGGACCACACAGCAATTATTAACTCTTAAAAGTAACCAGGATTATAAAAATATAAATTCTATCCACAAGAACAAAACATGTAAGGAGCTAAACAAATGATATGCTGGTCGTGAAACCTGTCAGCCATGCTGAGATGTAGTGATGCACTGTGTAATTGCATTTACAGGGGTAATTTGCAGTGCTTCTTTTTTTCTGATCTTCTGTTTAAGGTCATCACTTTAATTGCGTCTGATGGCAGTAACGGGCTGTCGGTAATGTTACAGCCAGCTAAAACTGACATGGGCTAATCAATGGAAAATCAGGCCTTGAATAGTAATGAGTTGTACTTATACAGTTAATAACATGAACATGGATTAAAACCGTGTGCCATGCCTCTCCTTTGGCAGCTGTATTCCAGTGGTGTATTTATGCCATCACCAGACTGAAGTGTTTTATTTTATGACCTTCTCAGATTGGTGATGCTGCCCAAAACAGAAGCAGATTAAAGCATGAGTCTTGCGCCTTTACATTTAAGTATATCTTCATACTAAGTGCTAAGGGGTGTTATTAAGTGCTGATGTCATGTAATATTGCTCATGACGACTGCTCATGATTTGGAATCTTCAGCGTCCACGACTCTTTAATGGGTTTGTATGGTTATAGCCTCTGTCTCTTTTTAGGAGAAGTACATAATAATAATAATAATAATAATAATAATAATTTAAAAAAAAACAGATTACCTTGATTTTTTTTATTGAGTCAAAAAAAAAAAGTCCCACCAATGGTCATACATTAAAGGGAATAGAATGTCTATGGACTAGAGGCTGGTTCTGATTTGCATCTAGCTGAATCTGTAAGATACATATTGCCTGTCGTTGAATAGTGGGTGTAATAAACATGAACGATATGAATTACATTTTTTTCTTTTGTCATTAAAAAAAAAACCTTGAATTGATCCAATGTCACAGTAGCAAGGTCAAATGTCTAAAAAGACAAATTGGTGACGGGTATTTTTCGTTCAAAACACTCATGGAGAGACTTAAATCTCTAAGCAAGCAACAACCGCTCAAAATACAAATAAATTAAAAGGCTGAGCAGGACAACAGAAGAACAAGCTAGATTTATGTGGTTTGTCACAGCTTTTTTCGTTGGCTTTTGAAACAGAAAAACTGTGTTTGGGGTCTTATAACATTAGTATTCAATAATATTCTTGCATCTCTGTTTTTTTTATCCTCCCTTTCTCACTGACACTATTTATGTGTGTGTATGTACGTTTTTTTTTTTTTTTTTTTTTTCTGCAGTCTTTTTTAATATTAATACAAGTTACTGATGGGCAAAAAAAATCTTTTTTTCCCCACTTTCAAATTTAATATCATGACCAGCTGGGACAGACAATTCTGGTTTAAAAATATCAATGCTTTATTATTGCTTAATAAAAATCTTTGTCTCATGGCCTCACAGCCTTGTGAAAAATGCTCTTTGAGAACCTAAAATAGCAGAATTTATCGGGTGATCAGCAGTGCCATAAATTATAAACCCCAAAGTTATTTTGTTGGGTAGCGAGAGCTCGTACACATACGGCTGGTCTTGAGCGCTGCTGCCATCTGTGAGCTGTGTTACTGTTATTGAAATTCGGATAATTAATATGTTCACTGACGGCTGACTAAGACCCCCACGGGGCCATTTCGGTCTTCTATCCATTACCTGTCTGCTTTTCGCTATACCATGCTGCCATGCTCTCTGTGCCCTTCGTTCTGTCCTTGGCATGAGATCCGTTAGTGCAACTAATTTAGGATTCATTTGAGAGAGAGGAAAAGATCAAACTTAGTAATGAATTATGTTATTGAGTGTATGATCCATGGATATGTGGTGGACTACTTCCTAAGTAAGCTCTGCAAGTTTTATAAAAAAAATTTTTTTTTGTTTGTTTTAATAATTTATCATGTTTCACAAACGTAACAGTAATTGATAAATTGAATAGCTAGTCAGGCTAGTGAAAGTTCCAATGTATCTCCTTGTATGATAAGATTCTATTTTGAAATGTGGTAGTTAGCAGAATATAATGTAACAAATTGTGGTTGTTCCTATTTCAGAAAAATGTGATTTTTATTTCTTACCCTATTTAATTTGCCTTCTTAAAAAAAAACAGGCATATCACACTTCAGCTAATTTGGGTGGCAAAGCAGGTGCTATAGATACTGCAGCAGGTGAACCACCACTTAGCTCCACACCACTTTGTTTTGTCAATAATAAGTATGTTTTTTTTTCACACTTTGCTAATCCTTATTAAACCCACCAACTCCGTAAACACCCCCACAAATCTATCAGGTTGTCACCTTATTGCCATATATTTTTAGTCTAGACCTGACCAGCTGAAGTAACCTCAGATCATAACACTGTCTCCAGAGGCTTGTACAGAGGGCACTACTTGTGACATTGTGCATGTGGAAATGCTCTTAGGCCATCTCCACGCGTAGCCGGGTGTTTTTAAAAACCAGATTTTTCTATTTGGTTTTTCAGATTTTTCTACACGACCTACGTTTTAAAATATATTTGTCCACAGCTTCCCTGATCAACAGGGGGCCAATCAGAAGCCTAGACAAAACGCCATTGCGCTATGTAGAAATCCATCGGGTCTCGTCCAAAACCGCAGTCGCTGTCTTCTACTGAAGATTTTTTTAAATGATGCATTTACTGTAGGTGATCTCTGATCATGATCATTGATGATTCTTTTTCTGTCCCAAATTTTTTCTCAGAATGTTTTAATAACATGTTTGACAGTTCCTAACCCAATTCCAGGCATTTCAACAATCTACAGTACTAAGGTGTTTATTTTGCTTGATGAAGCCCAATTATTCGCACCTTCTGAAACACCGTAACATCTTGTTTATGTTCACGGGATACGTCTTCTGACGTGGCTGTTTATGAAATAAGAAGCTATTGCATCAGTTTGGGTTAAAAAAGAAGAAAAAAAACGCTACTAACTTATGAAGAATAGGGTCTATGGTATAAATGTGGACAATTTTAGTGTTATGGAGGTGACATTTGCCCTCACGGTGGGTAACAAAACATATCGCAGCAAAGACAAGCTTGGGACTGATGAGTCAATTTGCATATGCTGTCATTTAACATCTTGCTTGAGAAGAACACAAAAATATAAAAAGTTCATATTTTGGTCTTCACTACCATTGTTCACAGCAATTTATCATTATTATTGATATGACCTCAAATAGACTTTTGTGGGAAATTCCCCATTTTCTACAAACTCTGAATTTTAAACACCATCACGGCATCATTATTTATTTAAGCATCATTTCCTCTTCATGGTAAGGATGATATTTCCATGAGTTTGCCCTACAGTGAATCAGATTTGATTTTCATCTCATGGCCATTACTAACCTCTGTGCCTTTCTATAGTGATTTAGTCAGGGATATTTATTTGATTGTTAACCTCACATTGGTTGCTGCTGGTGATTAATGGTATAAACAGCAAGCAAAGAATCAATCCAAAGGGCATGGGAAGGATAGCAAAACATCCCGCTGTGTATAGTAGCAAGGCCACACGAACCCCGTCTTGAACACACACACACACACACACACAAGACATAAAAAAGTCAACTTCTACTCCAATAGCCAGTGTCACTTCCCATTTCTGTGATCTCAGTACCCCATTTCAGATTCTATTACCCTTCCTTCTCCTTATGGGGCAATCAGTAATCAAATTCACAGCCTGATGCACAAGGCTCCCCGTTAAAAATGATAACACTTTCTATGCAGACTTTATACAGTATAAGATGACCTAGGAATAGCTATATAACAAGGCATTTAGACTGGCTACACTGTTTGTTATAAGAAAATGATGCATTAGACTGTATACAGGGTGGGTGCAAAGTAGGCATTAAAGATTAGTAATAAAGTCCATATTTCTAATACAAGTTTATTGAAACTAATAGTGCATGTATAGGAAAATGAAAGCAAATCTTTAAATTTCAACATAGGCATCAACTATAGTTATAGTTATAGAGGATAGTTTCCTCAAGAGTTCACACTCTTCTGAAGAAAGTGGTTTGGGATATTGCTGAGAACCTCCTGAATCTGCTTCCAAGTCCTCCAGTGTGTGAGGTTTTATCCTGTGCACCTCCTATTCTGTGTATCCCCACAGGATAAAATCACATGTGGTGAGATCCGGACTCCTTGGAGGTCATTCATGATCCAACCCATGGTGCATCCTATTTTGCTCTTACCAGCATTTCCAGGACGTTGGCTGGGGCATTTGGCCAAAGTGATACTACGTTCTATAGCTATTAAATATTGCCTAGTTAATTTTCACCCACCCTGTAGTAATGGGTAACATAATACATTATACAGGTGCAGTGGTAGCTCAAGGGCTTACAGCTCTGGGTTTAAGAACAGAAGGTTAGTGGCTCAAGACCAAGGTCCCACCAAGTTGGCATGTTGGGCCACTGAGCAAGTCCCTTACCCTTGGCTGCTCCAAGGGTGCTGTATCATGGCTGACCTTTCCCCTCCAACCCCAGCTTTGTTCCTGGGATATGCGAAGATGTTCCTGGGATACTTTTTCAATGTAAAGTATATTTGAAAAAATAAAGGCTGCTTTTTCTTCTTCATTGTTTCAACAATCTTGTGCAACATCAAAACATTTATTTCCATCCAGCATTCGTTTTTGGCTGAGATCTTGTATTGATGGTATGGAGAGTCAAACCACTCCATAACATCATCTCCATAAAGACCTTCCATGGAGTTTGGGTCATGAATTTGTGGTGGCCAATTCATGTGAGTAAATGATTCCTTGTGCTCCCAGAACCACTCTTTCATAATGTGAGTCCTGAAATATGTCTGTGCTGTCAGGGAAGTTAGAAATCCATTGATATCATAACCTTGTCATGCAGTGCATTCAGGTACTGTAGGCAGCTGACTTTATTTCATTGCCACATATTATTAATGAGCCTAGACTTGACCAACTGAAGCCTCCCATGTGGCTTGGACAGTGGGCATTATGCATGATGTATGCATCGCTTCAAGCCCTTTTCTTCTTACCCTGGTGAACCAGTCGCTCTGGAATTGGGTCGATCTGAACTCATCAGACCTTATTCTGTTGCTGAGGCATTTCCCCATTTAGACTCACTAACGAGTGGTTTTCTTATGGCTACTCAGTGGTTTAGTCAAGTGTTAAAAGCGCTATACAAATAAAAATTTAATTGAATAATCCAAATCCTTTTTTTTTTTTTACTATTAAACATACCTGTGATTTCAACTGTATATTTTGCAATGCAACCAGGTGTTTAAGTAATCATCAGTTATGTTCAAGCACAAAGAAACGGGCATGAGTGAAGTTTCTTGCTTCCTTTCTTTGGGGCTGCATTTCTGCAAATGGAGTTGGAGATTTGGTCAGGATTAATGGTGTCCTCAATGCTGAGAAATATAGGCAGATCCTTATCCATCATGAAATACCATCAGGAAGGCGTCTGATTGGCACCAAATGTATTTTGCAGCAGGACAACAACCACACACATAGAGCCAATGTCAATAAGAACTATCATCACCATAGAGAAGAAATTTTGAGTAAAGAGTTATGGAAGTGATGGTTTGGCCCCCACAGAGCCCTGATGTCAAAATCATTGAGTCTGTCTGGAATTACCTGAAGACAAAAGGTTTTGAAGCAGCCTACATTCATAGAAGATCTGTGGTTAGTTTCCCAAAATATTTGGAACAACCTACCTGCTGAGTTCTTTAAAAAAATATGTGAAAGTGAAAGAATAGATTTTGTTTTGTGGCCACAAATACTGATTTGATTTGGATTTCTGTTCTGTTAATTTATTTTCCGTTTTGTTAATTTACGAAAAAAAAAACTATTATCACTAAACAAGTGGCATGGTGGCTAGTGATTAGCACTGGGCTTCGCACCTCGAGGTCCGAGGTTCGATTCCCACCTCAGGTCAGTGTGTTCGGAGCTTGCATGTTCTCTTTGTGCTTGGTGGGTTTCCTTTAAACACTCTTGTTTCCTCCCAAATTCCAAAGACAGTCCTGTGATGGATTGGCACTCTCCCCAGGCTGTACCCCTGAGCCCTAAGTCTTCTCGGATAGGCCCTTGCAACCCTGCACAAACGATGAGCTATATAGAAGATGAATAAATTCTTAGTTTACAGCATTTTTCTCACACTTGGCTAAAACTTCTGCACAGTTTAATATAATTGTTTTTTCTGTTTTTTATTTTTTATTTTTAGTATTTGATTTCACGTTTAAGTGATCTCCCATCATTCCCTCATTCAGGAAATATTTTTTATTTCTTCCTCAAAGATGATGGTTCACCACTATCCTTTTTAGGTTTTAATGATGCATTTTATAGTTCTTAATCTAGTTTTAGTAGTTTCTCTTTTCCGTAAACACAGTAACTTCTTTGCAATGACCACTGAATATGACTTCTGACATATGTTTTCAAAAAATTAGAAGCTACTAACTGTATCAGTTACGGTTAAATAACTTGTTGCCAGAACTATATTAATCACTTTTATATTTATAATTTGCAAGTGATTTACTGACAGTGTTGCTGGTATTAGGGCAAAGACAATGTTTGCTATTGCAACTTTGCTATAAAATCTAGTGCCTCTTCAATTATAATGATTATAATGATTATAATGCAGTCATTATTACAGACATTTACATATTTATACACTAAATGGACAAAAGTATCCGGCCAAACCTGTTACTTATTACATGTATGGAATTCAGATGTTCCAATCAGGCCCCAGTGAAGGGCTATCTTGATGCTTCAGCTTACCAAGACTTCTTGACTTGTGGCAACAGTTTGGGGGAGTCCCTTTTAAATTCCAACATGACTATAAAGATGTTTGTTGTGGAAGAACTTACTGGCCCACACAGAGCCCTGACCTCAACCTCATCGAGCACCTTTGGGATGAACAGGAATGGAGATTGCGAGCCAGGCCTTCTCATTCAACATCAGTTTCTGACCTCAGACACACTCCAAAATCTTGTTGTAAGAAGAGTGGAAGCTGTTATGACTGCAAAATGTATGTATTTGGTACAATGTCATTTCAGGTTTGGCCAAATACTTTTGTCCATATAGTGTATATGGAATGAAATGACATTTTCAGATGTCATAAAAAAGTTATTATCAAGATATACAATTTTGTTAAGTTATGATAGGCTTATGTTACAAAAAGTGTCTATATGATAGTTTGACCTGCTAATATCTTTTAATAGGAATAAAAAAAAAAACATCCCAAGATATTTTTCATTTAAAACTCGTATAAGATAAATTGAATTGCCTTTGAGAAAGACACGTGAAGAAATGCCTTCAAATTTAAAAATAATAAGATACTTTAGAAGGCAGCTGTTATGTTGATCTTTTTAAATGGGATAGAAGTTATCTTGGGAGCTCAAACGTTGTGCAGAAAGCTGTCTACCTAGTCAGAATTCTCTGTCACAGAACATAATAAAAACATAATAAAAAAAATTAAATTAAATAAATTGAATGCCTTTGCAAACTGTTTGCAGGAGCATGTGGTATTTGTGAACATTCAGCTCATTTGGAATAACAGGAGCTCATAAGTTTATATAAATGTATATGTACAAAATCTTGATTGATAGACTGCAAGTTATATTACTGGCATGCAATTTTATATACAGGTTATTGTGTCAAGTTTAAATATCTTCTAAGTATATATACTTAGTAGATATACACACATACATATATAAAAATTATAAACAAAACTCGATCAGGCCAAACAAACAACAAAAACAAGAATCAAAGAAATCATAAAACCAAAGCAGCCAAAACCCAAATACACAAACAGTGACGAGTAGCAAGACCAGAGTAGCAAGACAAAATAGCCAGACAGAGTAGTAAGACAGAGTAGCAAGACAGAGTAGCAACAAAACAACAGCGCCACCGTTATCCCATTCTCTATAAAAAGGCACTCCCAATGAACTGATTTGTCCTGCAGGTATTTGTCACCGGGCCATCCAAGTCAAACAGTTTTTCACAGCCCAAATCTCTTCAGTATACTCAAAGGTGACAGACTCAAAGGTGATGGACTCAAACCAGCAGGAAATAACAGCCTGCACACCACCGCGAAGCTGGCAATAACGCATCCCAGGTAGCCTGCACACCACCCTGAAGCTGTGCTTGCTTTACAGCAGCAGGAACCTCAGTCCCAGGCAGCATTTCCCTTACCTCAATTGGAACAGGTTACTCTTACCTGACCGATACCGGAGATCAAAGTCAAAAACTGCAAGCTTGGCATCCCAATGTTGCTCTGTAGCTCAAAGCTTACTGGTAGTCAAATGACTGAGGGGGTTATTGTCTATAAAAACAATACACCAATGCCCTAACAAATATTTCCTAAATTTATCGGTCATGGCCCACTTGAGTGCCAAAAACTCCAACTTCATGGAGTTGGTCATATTGCGCTCAGTGGGCCATAGACTGCAGCTAGCATACGCAATAGGTCGTACTTACCTCCTTACTCCTGGGACAGGAACACCCCTAAACCCCCGGAGCTAGCATCCACCTCCAAAATAAAAGGCAGAGAAAAATCAGTATAAGCAAGCCCTGGAGCAGTAGTAAGCTTATTCTTCAGCGCAACAAAATTCTGCTGGCACTGTTCAGTCCAGGCATTAGAGAAACCCTGACTTGCTCAAGTCCTGGACTTGACAGCAACCCATTCTGCCACCAACTTAAGCAAAGGGGCTGCTAACTTTGCAAACCCCTCCACAAAGCGTTGATAGTAGCTGGCGAAACCCAGGAAAGAACATAATTCTGACACGCCAGTGGGGCACGGCCATTGAGTCACTTCCTCCACTTTATGAGGATCAGTAGAAACTCCTTGTGCAGAAATATCTCACTTCACGTTGGAAAAATGAACACTTGCCCAAGTTGGCTTTCAGCCCTTCACGCTCCAGTCTACCCAAGACCACTTCTAACCGCTCCAGATGCTGAGACAATGAGGAAGAGAACACTATGATGTCGTCCAGATAAAGTGATAAAGACCTAAAAGGCTGATCCCCAAACACTCATTCCATTAGACGCTGGAAGGTGCCTGGAGCATTGCAGAGCCCAAAGGACATCCGATTCCACTCAAACAACTCAAAAGGGGTGCAAAAAGCAGTCTTAGGCCTATCTTTCTCAGTGACAGGGACCTGATTGTATCAACTAGCCAAATCCATAGTGGAAAACCAACAGGTCCAATGTCAAGGAGTTCAATGATTCCTCAATTCGTGGCAGAGGGAAGGCATCTTTTCTTGTCTTGGCATTTAACTGACGGTAGTCAACACATACGCAGACTACCATCTTTTTAACTGATTGAGGACGCATAGGGGCTACAGCTCTCCCTGATAATGCGAGCCTCCAACAGCTGATTAATGTTACGACCTCACATTCTGATGGTGAGATCCGCCGGTACCGCTGCAGAACAGGAACAGGATCCAGCAGAGAAATGTCATGAGAAATCAAATCAGTACATCCTAAATCACCCTCATGGGATGAGAACACAGACTAAAATTTGTACAGAAGGGCCCGAACCTGGGCCTGTTCCACCTCTGGCAAAACAAACAGATCCACCGCTTCAATCTGTTCCTGTACAGTGGGAGTCGCCCCCGGGGCTTGGGAACTTACTGCAGCTGCAACGGACTTAACTTCAGTTACCCCAGCAGGCAGGCATGCTCAAAATAGTGGTAGAGTGCAACATAACATCAGTAGTCTCCACATTTAGCACAGGCAGGACTGAAGTCGATCCTGACCCCATGGTTCAAAATATTCCCAAATACAACTCTCTGTAATGGTAGACACCATGGAGCCAGTATCAACCAAACACAGAACACAAACTCCTCCTAATTGAACAACAATGTATGGGCAGAAAGACATTAAATGAGACATACTTCGACTTGAGCCAGCCACTTCCCCAACCGCGCCTTGACTCGGAGACATGGTGGGAACTAGTTTCCCGACAACACAGATGGACCAGGCTGTCTATCCCCTTACGACGAGGGAACAGACAAAAGAAGTTGAGCACAAAGGGGAACACGCTCCGCCTCACACTCTCTGGCAAAATGGCCAGGACATTGGCACCTCCTACATATAACAGAGCCATGATGTGAGGACTGACTATGTGGCTGAGGGACCTGTAAACAAGCAAACCCCCCTCCTCTCGGTTACAAACACAGAGGAAAACTCTTCTCTGTTGCGATTGTTTTCAAAGGTGAGGAGCTGATTAATTAGCTTTTTGTTGTTGTTGTTGTTTTACTTTACAGCAGTGATTCTGTTAGTATGCGCTCATGCGAGTGTGACTAGCGATGT
>JAQMYK010000016.1:15126942-15139992 GCA_030014345.1 Clarias buthupogon
AATCTAGGATTATTTTTGTTATTTTCTATAAGAGTGGAGAGATACGTTGATCTAGCTACACTAAGAGCTTTTCTATAATTCAGGATGCTCTCTAGTTGTGTGTTTTAAAGTACGTGTGTGGTCGTTATACCAGGGAGCGAATTTCTTATCTCTAATAATTTTTCTTTTTACTGGAGCTACATTATCTAAGGTATAACGGAACGTTGACTCTAAATATTCAGTCGCCCGATCGAGTTCTGTGGGGTCAGACGGTGATCTAATCAAAGTTGTTAACTCGGGAGATTACTGGTAAAGCTTTGTGTGGAATTTGATGTGAATGTACGTTTAGTACGGTAGCGTAGTGCTGCGCATACATTATCACTATAACACACTTTAATTGAGACAAGATAGTGATCTGATATAACTCTTATCCACAAGAAAGTGGAATTGTGAATACATTTCTTATGCTTAATCCGAAAGATATTATTAAATCTAAAGTTTGACCTGCTTTATGAGTGGGTCCTACTACACACTGATTTACTCCAGTATGGACATACTGTAAATGCTCTACGCAGAGGGTCTTCTGGATTCTCAAAATTAATATTAAAATCTCCAGCAATTAACGCTTTGTCTACAGAAACGACTAGGTTTGAGAGGAAATCTGCAAATTCACAAAGAAATTCAGAATACAGCCCTGGAGGTCTGTAAATGATGATTATCGGGATCGACTGAGCGTGACTAATAAGTGTTCAGCAAGACGAGCAAAGATTTGTAATAAATGCGCTTCTTGTTTTGATGCAGAGAGTCATGTGATCACAACTGAGCCAACGGCTTTTCTCTCTCTTGTGCTGCGGAATTGTGGGTAATCGTCTCTTAGTGCACGTCCCTCGCTGGTATAATCATATATAGTATAACACTGCGTGTGTGTACAGCGCGTGTGTAAAGAAAAACAAGTCTCATTAGAGAGGTTAAAAATCCATTTTCTCTCTCTGGTCAAGGCTTAGCCTGCTCTTTGTGTCTGTGTGCGTCATTGGACACCGTGCCACACACACACACACACACAGAGACCCCTCCTACTTTCGCCTTCACAGACACACACACACTCTTTCTCTCTGCTCTACACAGAAACACTGCTCTGTAAAGTGCAGGTTAATTAATTTTATTTTACTTTACAGCAGTGATTCCGTTAATGTGTCGCTCAATCGAGTGTCATTAGAGAGATTTCTTGTTTATTTTCCTGATAAAACAGTTTTTCTGTTGTGTGCGCACACGTGTGTGAAAAATGTGGAGGAAGGGTAACTGTGTAAGACGAGAAGGGGGAGAGGGGAGCTTACTTTAGTTTCACACACACCCACAGCGCCTGCGCGCACAAACAGAAACACTTATCTGTCGGGATTTATTTTTACTATTTTTTTTAAAGGTAAAGTGCAGGTTAATTTGTTTTATTTTTACTTAATATTTTGTGTTAATTATTTTTATGTATTTATTTTTTTGGGCTGTGGAACGAATAATTTGAGTTCCCATTATTTCTTATGGGAAAATTCCATTTGGTTTACGAGTGTTTTGGAATACGAACCCGCTTCCGGAACGAATTATGCTCGTAATCCAAGGTTTCACTGTATTTTTTCAGTTGTGTTAAACTGGAATTAAGTATCATTATGTGTAAGGTAACACAATTTACTCTAGCTTGAGGTGCTATCTAACTTTGGAAATTGCACTGACTGGGTCATTCATTAATTGATTAAATTGGCAACCCTGCCTTTTACGCAGTTCCCTATAATGTTGTAGTGTGCCTTGCTGTGAGATGATCATAATACTTTAACTTTGATCTTGGGCTGTGAAAATAGACTTTTGCCCCATTAAGTACACGGGGTACGGTTCAGTGATGCAGTGAGCTTTTATTCTTTGGCATTTCCACCCTTAATAGGTTAGAAAGGAGCAATTTGAGGATGCAGAAAACCATTAAATATAAGGTAACTGGATGATGACTCACTACTTTCCATGCTTAAAATGTAGGTATAGGTTGTTGTCGATTATAATGAAGTTTATTGAAGTTATCCCATTTTTCATTCCACTTCTTTTTTTTTTTCTTCACTTTTTTAAAATCTGCCTATTAAAACCCTGCCCTAATGTGGTATTTATCACCCACACACTCACTCACTTCACCCACTCTATACCGCTTCATCCTACTGTATTACAGGGTCACGGGGGGCTTGGAGCCTATCCCAGGAGACTTGGGGCACAAGGCGGGGTACACCCTGGATGGGGTGCCAATCCATCACAGGGCACACATACTGTACACACACTCACTCACATGCTCATTCACACATTTGGGAATGCTATTCAGACTAATCTACATGTCTTTGGACTGTGGGAGGAAAAAGCAGTACCCGGAGGAAACATGGAAACTCCATGCACACAGACCAGATGCCGGAATCGAACCCAGGTCACCTATGTGTTATTAATATTTTTTTAAATGCTTAATTTGATCAACCAATGTTAAATGACTTTTTTGTGCACTTCATATTAAAAACAAAGCAAAGTTAAGTAATTCTTAAATATGCTATGTTGGCTGAGTACTTTAAGCAACATTAAATAAGAAATTTGTTCAAGGTTGACTATAAATTTAATTCTAATTAAATTCTATTTCAGGCAATGTAGACAAGCCACCCCCCACCCCCTCCCCAACTCCAGCCCTTCATAAATACCCTGAATGCACTAAGGTTTCATTTTAAGGCTAATAATACTGTATATGCATTTACTTCAGAAAGATGGGAACAGTATTGAACCAGATGCTGGTGTAAATCCCATATGGTGGAAAAGATATTGACCTACAGTGCAAAAGAGAGATATCAGTGTCTGAATTCTCTTCCATCCTTCCACTTTCTTTCACTCTCAATTGTGATAATTTCTACAAAATCTGGCATTCACATTAATTATACAGTATGCTTGAAGAAACTAGAAACGCAGAGCGCTATGCTATACTAGATGGATGCGGCTGACAAGAGAAGCATTACCTACCTCGGGCTCTTCTTTGTGAGATCTTTAAAAAGCTATGAGCTATTCTGCAAATGAATATTTATGCTCATTATAATTGAAAGTAAAATTGCTCCAGGAACAATTTCAGTGACACACAACGGCATGAGCAACTCTAACCCACTATGCTGACTTTGTATAAGCTTAAGTTTGAATTAAAGCTTTCAGTTGCACTTGATTGTAGATGATCTCAAACCGTGACCAATTAATCAAGACACTGACATCAGTCTAAAATGGTTTAATAATACCTCAAAATAGAATTTAACACACAGCCTTCTAAATAATTTTTGAAAAGGGAGCTGAACATTGACAGGAAATTCAGGATGATTTAGTGTATGTACAGATTTGAGGTCATAGAAAGTAAAAGCCAATGAATTATATCAAATGGAAAAGAAATAATAGGGCAAGAGAGACAGTTTTAGTTAGAGCAAGAAATTCTGAAACATAGGGACACGTCAACTACAAACTGACAAAAAAACTCAAACAAAACATCAGTTTGACCATAAATGACACTGTAGAAAATGAGGTTCCCCATAGTAGAGAAGCGAGAGGTCACAATCTTAGTGTTGACGATCCTGTTAACAAATGACGTTTTCCTTTCCGTTTTCATTTTTGTCAATTCGTGGTCCCTGACTAAAAAAAGTCAGATGACAATTTTTAATCCTTCCTGTAAGTGGTTTCCTGATTAGCAGTATCCAGTCTGTCCTTTGATTCACCTTTTTTCTTTGTTCATTTTTTGTTCAATATTTCATTTAATTTGTTTTGTTGTACGTAGCATGTTGTCAAGCACGAATACCCCTCCAAGTGTCCTGGGGTTGTTCCTTCTGTCCCCATCCATACAGTGTATGAAGCTGGCACAATGAAGCTGTTCAGGGCTGAAAGTCACTTTTGGCAGATCGCTTTTAGATGTACGGTATTGATTGAGAAAAAAAGAGAAATCCATAGCCAAACAGAGCCCTGATTAACACATAATTGTCTCAACAATTAAGAAGACAAACACACACACACCCACACACATACACACACACACACACATACACACACACCTACACACACACACACACACACACACACACATACACTGAGACAAAGGTACCTCTTGATACCTTGGACTTCATGTTGTGTGCTGAATATGGCCCATAATATCAAAGAGAAGTACTGAATGTACATTTATGCAACATATTAAAAATACCTTTCTGTATTTTACATATTCTTTCAGTACCTTTGCTTAGACCTTTTTATTTGAAAAATTCATATTATTTTAAAAAATAAAAAGTAACGTTTAATTCTTTAACAACTCACACCAGAAGAACATCAATTTCCTCCTAAATTGTGACAAAATCAAGAGGCTTGGAATGTCTTTCACAGAATGTCTTTGCCAACCTGTCCACTCCGTCAACAGCAGTATGAAAAATATGTGACTGTTTTATATCACCTTGCAACTTTCATGTAATGTTCATGCTTTACATCTCCTTACAATCAATTACAACTGGCACTAACTCCTCTGTTTTCTCAGTATATATCGTTTGTGATTATATGTAAAATGCTTGCACTGTACATAATATGGTGTGTATCTTTTCCATTATAAAATAAATAAAAATGAAATCTTTTATGACATTGTATTTATAATAGGGACAATTGTATTCTTGCAAAAAAATCTGTGGTTTATTCTTCATGTTGACTGTGAGCTGTAATTTGAGTAGCTTTACAAATTTTGTACGGCTTCTTTGACATGTTCCCTTTGAGCTGTTGTACTGTACATGGTGTGTCTTAAAATTCCTCATTTGCAGGACCCGGGACCTCTTGCGCTGGTTTAGCATCACTGAGCACATTTCCACTGCCCTCTGAGAGTTTATCTTTGTACTGCTGAAGTGAATCTGGTGCCATGAAAGCCTTTGCTTCTTGGGTCACAATGATGGAATGGGGCTTCTCAAACTCCTTCCAGTCATAAATTGTCCTCCCCTGACAAGTTTTGGCTGCCAATAGGATGAGGAAAAAAGCTGATACACCCAGTAGGAATACTGGGGTCATATCTGCTGAAGGAACTAGTAGAAGCACCTCTTTAGTCCTGAGATGGACACAGGAGGTGTCATTTGGCCCCATATGAAGACAAACCTTGTAATGGGTCCCTGGTTGGAGGCGGGTTAAGTTGAAGCCCCTAGTGCCAGCTAATATTCTAGTACTATGCTTGTGGTGGTCTTCCAGACTTCCGTTGGCTGTCCAAGATATCCGGGCAGCAGGGATGTTATGCCGAGTGTGCCAGGTCAGTAAAGCATATCGTTCTTTAACAGCGTGGACCTCAAGGCTGTCTTCATTTCTTTGATCATTTGTTATTCGAGCTATGCCATATCCCTCCACTTTTAGTGTTAGACTTTTTGTGTCAGCCCCAACTAGATTTTGTGCAACACAAGTGTAGAAACCAGTCTCCTCAGGGGTGACTCCATATATTTCCAAAGTGCCCTCTGTTAAAACCTGGTAACGACCAAACCTTGTCGATGGGGTTAATCTCAAACCTTTAGGAATGACCCAGTAAATACTGGGTTCTGGTTCTGCTAGTGCTCGGCAATGAAGGACTATGTTGTCTCCATATTTCACTTCAATGTAGGAAGGAAACATGCTTGGGGCAATCAAAGGGAGGCAGCTATCTGCCATCTCCCTGAAGGAGACTTCTTTCACTTTCCTTGCTTTTAACTCTGGAGGTTCTGAGCAGAATGTGGACTGTGGTTCAATAAAACGAACTGGCTTGTCATCTTCTGCCCCCACCCAGCGAATGAGGCAGTCGCAACGAATGGGGTTGGTGTGCAGACTGATCTCTTGTAAGCTCGGCAGAGACTGCACTGTGTGACGATGCAGAGCACTCAATGCATTACTGTTGAGCATCAAGCTCTCCATGCGTGGTAGCTTCTGAAAAGCCTGAGGGTGAATATATGACAATCGTGGATTGTTTGTGATTTCCAGTTTTGTCATCTCAGGAAGGTTTTCCATTGCCGAATGCTCAATCGACACCAGTTCCTCCATGTTGTTCAAACCGAGTTCCTTCAGATGAAGCATATCCCTGAAGTCCCCTTTCTGCACCAGCTGAATTGGGTTTTTGTTAAGATCTAGAAATTTTAATCCAGGTAGCTTCTGCAGTGCCTCCTTTGGGACTTTAGTCAAGTTGTTGTCATAGAAGCTAATACTTTCCAGGTTCAGAAGTCCTTCTAGAGCACGCTCTGAGATCTCACGTAAGCCCATACCTGCCAGGACCAGACTGCGCAAGGATCCAAGAGGTTTAAAGTTGAGATCTTGGATAGTGTCCACTGGATTTCCTCCTGTCATGAGTACTTCAAGTTGAGGCAAAGCATGGAACCAACGCCTGTCAATTATCATTAGGTGGTTAGAGTTGAGATGAAGCCTTAAAAGGTTCCCTAAACCTTTGAAAGCACCAGGGGAAATACTTCTCAGCCTGTTATGATTTAGATACAATTCCTGAAGATTAGGCAATCCAGAGAAAGCTGCTTCAGGCAGGTGCCTCAGCTGATTCTCTTCCATGTGTAGGCTTAGAAGAACTGGCAGGTCAGTGATTCTCAAGTTACGGGTGCTGATGAAACTGTTGTGGGAGAGATCCAGCTCAGTTAGATTGGTGAGACCCTTGAGTTCACTTTGATCCACTGAGCTAATGAGGTTGCTCTGCAGCCTTAGTGTCTGTGTCTCTGGAGGGAGGGAAGTGGGCAACTGGGTGAGGAGTAGGTCATTACAGTCAACAGTTGGAGCCTCTCTATACATAGACTGAGGAGAATACCAAGGTTTGATCTGGCATACACACTGGTGAGGACATGGTACCTTCCAGGGGATTGAGTGAATAACCAAGGAGCTAGCAAGTCCAAACAGAAGGTGAATATGCACAAACACCATTGTAATCACACTCATTTTTATAAGAAAAGGTTGGTTAGTTGGTTATCGCTGCATAAATTTCACTTGGTGTTTGCAAATGTTTGGTCTCCAAAATTAAACTTCTTGTGTTTCATCTTTTCTGCTCTTCTAGATTTAGCAAATAATGACTTGATTTGATGTTCTGAAGGGGGACACACTAAGATGAGTTTGGGTCTCTTCTCACTCTTTTGTTTCTACATCCTTGTCCAATGGAGCTTTCAGGATCACTTCAGAGGCACACCTAACAAAGAGAGAATAAATGCAAATAGAGATCACTTTTCATGATTCTTTCATAAAATCACACATATCAAATCTTTCAATTGTTCATGCTAGCTTTCTAGTTCACAATTATTGCATGAGGTGGGATGTTATTAACTATAATTTTTATTTAATTTGCAGTTTCAAAGGCAATTCTCTCCTGGCTGAAATTCAATATCTTTTTCAGTATCATAACACCTTACCAAATCTTCAGCTTGTAAATCCCTCAATGATGAGCTCTAAATTAGTTCAGGGAAATGACAGCAAACTCTGAATAAATTCCTACTCCCAACTGCCGATCACATTTGTGGAAATTTAAAGCGATAAAAGCTCCTGTTAATTATTGCAGTATACCAGCCGGGCCTTGGTAACTACCATGGTGTGGTCTCATAATAAAGCTGCCTAAGATGCACATTGTGTAGCTCATATATTGTAGCTCAACAATCTGCAAAAAAATTTCCAAAAATACTTTTTAGCTGAAATGACACCGAAAGCAATCAAATTTGTTCTCGTATAAAAGACGAGAATATAGCTTTCTTTCTTTTTTTGCCAGAACGAAAATCTGTTTATTTATTGGTGAAAATTAGGTGTGTTTTTCCACTCGTAGGTGCCCAGACATCACTGCACTGCAGCTAAGTGGCAGATTGGCAAAGGCTCTTTACTTGCCCTGATTATTGCATCCAGCACCCTCCCCCTCTTTCCCTTCCTCCTGGCTTGCTGATCCATCCTTCTTCTGAATGCCCAATTACTCCTAATGTACTCCCTGTCTCCCTTCTCCAGTTCACCAGAGAGCTACCTGATGGCTCTGAGACCATTTGTTCTCCAACCCACACACACACACACACACACACACACGCACACACACACACACAAGCTAGAAGCAACAGCATGATCTTGAGCTATCAACACGTCACCACTTCCAGCTAGCAGAGTGCACGCTGTGCCACAAAGCTCGTTTACAAAGTGTCAGCTTTACAGGCAGAAGCTTGGCCCCCATGATGCACTCCGTCAATCCACTCTGACTGGCTGAGCTGTGTACCAATGATCCCACACCTGTGTGATAATAAGGCGTGAGGGTGCATTGAGCACTTTTGATGAATGCAGATGTTGTGCCGTGTGTGTGTGTGTGTGTGTGTGTGTGTGTATGTGTGTGCGCACGTAGGCAGAAGCCCACACCTCCAGTTTTTAATCTTGCTTTCAAAATGTCACCAGTAAATTTCCCACTGTAATTAGGCTGGAAAGAAATGGACTTAATATGTTCCCTGATGATGAGGCTGTATGTTGAATTTATTGATGCTTATATGTTCTTTAATTTTTTTTTTTTGAAGGTTAAACAGAATAGCCTTAAGCAACCTCTAGGTGGATATATACACCGATCAGTCATAACATTACAAAGCAAAACATAATGCTCAGTATTGTGTAAGTTCCCCTTGTGCAACCTGGGCAGCTCTGGTCTCCTGGGGCATGATGCCACAAGATCTGTGGGGGTGTGTTGTGGTGTCTGGCTCTTTGGAGGTGTGTTGTGGTGTCTGTTGATCCGGATTTGTTTGTCCAGTGTATCCCACTGGTGCTTGATCAGATTCTCTCTGGTCTGGAGAGTTTAGAGGCCAGGCCACTTACTAGGTGACTTTGCCAACTGTGATGCACTGGGTGTCTGCTGCTTTGTCTGGTGGCCAGCATTGACTTTTTCAGTAATTTGTGTTGCATTGGCTTTTTTGTGGGATCGGACCAGTCAGGCTGACTTTTGATTCCTGAGGGCGTGGGTGACCCTTGGAGATGATGCAGAATGTGATAATTTTGCAGTTGTTTTGAAATATGTAAAATGAAAGGTATAAGATCTAAGCTATATGAAACATATTAGAGATTATGAACCTAATATATATCAGTTCAGATTCTCCAAAGTTGTAAGGAAAAAGTAAGAGATGAGAGAATGAAAAGAGATTTTCATTTGAGATTATAACTGACAGCTGCTTTGGTTCTGGAGCAGAATAATGACCAAGAATGCCACTGGTTCATAATAGTATTCTTTTCTACACAATAGCTCCTGTAGTTGGTTACATTTTCCCCTTTTGCAAACAATGAGTGCACATTATTACAGGTCATGTTCTATATACTGCACTAACTAGAAAAACTAGAAAATTGTCTAGTCTCATTTTATACAGAATGCTAAAATAATCTTGAGCATTGTACTGTATACTTATCTTCTTTTATTAAGGACTGAAAGTTATGTGAGTCTATCACATCACCACTGGATCAAATCAGGGTTCTGAACTTATATCAGTTAGTTACTCTATACAGCCATGTGTAAAAGTGTGTATAAGTGTATAAATGTGTAAAAGCCATGTGTAAAAGTAATTCCAAGTATTTTTTTTTTCTGTGTGTAAAAGCATCATAAAAATGATCTGATCTTAGCAGAATGTGTGCCATTATTTATTTAACAAGAAAGAAAAAACATGCAGGAAATAATAAGTACCCTCTTACTGATTCTACAGGATTTAAGATGGTACATTGCAGCCTGGTGCTGCTAATCATCAGCCCTTGATTAACTGAACTGCATTCAGGTGTGGGATAACGCAATGTCAAGAGGGAAATACATAAGCAATGGTCTTAGAGAAGCAACTGTTGCTGCACATGAATCAAAGGATTATAAAACCTTATAAAATTCCAAACATTATACACTAAGAAAGATTATTCATAAGTGGAAAGAATTCAAGACAGTTGCCAATCTTCCCAGGAGTGGGTGTCCTAACACATTCACCCCAAGGTCAGACCGTGCAATGCTCAGAGAACTACAACTACAAACCTCTTCAGTCTGAAAATAACGACAAAAGTTAGCAAAATTGCAGCACAACATTTCTGGAACAAAGTCACACGGACATATGATACCAAAATGGAGTTGTTTTGTCCTTAAGGCCTAGCACCATTTTAAGCAAAAGTCAGCATAAAAACCTCATTCCCACTGTCAAGTACAGCGCTTGGGGGAGGGGCTAACCCTAGCCACATACAGTAACCTGGGCACCTTGCAGTCATTGAGTCAACTATGAACTCCTCTGTATAACCGAGTATTCTAGAGGTGAATGAGAAGCCATCTGTCTGACAGCTTGGCCGAAACTGGGTCACGCAACAGGACAACGATCCGAAGCACACTACTGAATCTACATCAGAATGGCAGAAAGATAAAAGAATCATGGTTTTGAAATTCCTCATCAAAGTCCAGACATCAACCCAACAGTAATGCTGTGGCAGGAAATTAAGAGAGCTTTGTACATACAAATTCCCAAAAACCTCAATGAACTGATGCAATGTTGTAAAGAAGAATGAACCAAAAGGATGTGAGAGAATGAGAAAGTCATACAGGAAATGATTACTTCAAGGTATCATGGATTGGGGGTGTACTTTTGTAATTTTCGTTAAATAAATAATGGCACAGAGGGAAAAAAAATCATGCTTGTCTGAGGTTGTAATACTAAGAGCGACCAAGATCAGATTAATTTTATTATGTTTTTGCACCAAAAATGGTGCAAAAACATAAAGGAGGGGGAACTAACTTTTACACATAATCGAAGGCTTGTCATACATTATAATGGCATATAAGCATTTATTTCGATTAGGATAGTTTCTCTCATCTTTACTTTACCATAATTAACAGTTCCTTGTTTTATAGGGTAAACCAAGCTTTATTACTAAAACAAGACAACAGCTGATTTTTATGTAAATTCTGAAGACTTTCAACCAGACATTTTCAGTGAAACAAAGTGTACAGTACAACACAGAATCTTAGGGAGCTGAATTGACTAGCATTCATATTTCATGAAATGTGACTTGAGGTTATAAAATAAAAGGGAATACTTGAATCAATGTGGAATCCATAAATTGTTATGGTTTTGAAATGAAAGGTTGTTAGCAGTCTTTCCCCCCTCTGGTGCTTTCAATAAGGAATGTGTTGTGATGCGAGGAAGCGCAAAGGGTTTAATTAATGGCGAAAAGTTCAAAGAGCTCATTTTTAAAAGCATATTAATAGATATGAAGTAGATAAAATTCATGGTCATCTTTTCCAAGTGAGGAACATTTTTGTCATTTATCACAGAAACCCCCTGCAAATGTTTAAATAATAATAATTCAGCTTTATGTTAAATATAGATTTAACTCATATTCTGCCTGGTTGGGTTTTCCACTGACCAAGGAGAACAATCAAACTCCATGCACATAGACACAAGGTGGGAATCGACCCTGGACCCTGGGGGTGCAAGGTGACAGTGCAAACCACTAAGACTATGGTGAGCAGGTACGGTATAGACTACCAAAAACAACTCTTTATAGTTATAATGAACAGAACAGAACAGCGTCCTTAGATGTGTTAACCTCCTTATTGGCTCAAACCAGTCTGACCATTCACCTCTGCATTTCTCCCAGGACGTCTTCTGCTGACAGGATTTTTTTTCCTTCCCCTTTCATACTATCCTATGTACACTATAAAGACTAGAGCCTATTGTTAGATCTACAGTCTGAAATTCTCAAACCACCCCATCTGTGTCCAACAACCATGCCACAGTAAATGACAGAGAGAATAATTCTTCCTGTGTTTAGCGGAATTTTAAATCAACCTCCTGACCTGTATTTGCATGTTGTTGTTGGTTTTTTTGCATTGCACTGCTGCTACATGACTGGATTTTAAAATAAGTAGATTCTGATCTGTTTCTCCAGCTGTAAAGCTTCTCTTTGCTCTCAATTACGTATGACCCTAATTGATTTTACATTGACCTCTGCAGCGGCATCTGACAGTTCTGTGTCTCTGTCTTCCTTTTCTCCACTTCGTCTCATCATGGAATCCCACCTGTGGGCAAACTTGTTGTGCACTTACAGTGATTTTACACAGGGAACAGCGAGCCAGGGCTGATGGTCTGTAAAACGTTATTGACTCAAATCTGTAATGAGTTCATAATGGACAGATCCAATTGTGTTTTTTTTCTTTTTTTTTCTTTGCATACTCCTCCTCCAACACGGCTCTAGTAAACATACTCACATGCTTGCTTTAGGCCAAAGGTGAGATTGTAAATACACACTGCTAACACTTGGGACAAAGAAGACGGTATTGAATAAACTAAAAATCCCTAACGCTCTAATACAGGGGTCTCCAAATCCAGTCCTGGAGGGCCAGTGTCCAACACGGTTTGGTGATTCTTCTTCTCAAACACAGCTGATTTAACTAATCTGTTACTTACTAGGTTCAGTGGGTGTGTTTAGGTGTTGGTGAATTAGAAAGTGTGCTGGTCACTGGCCCTCCAGGACTGGATTTGGAGACCCCTGTTCTAATAGGTCTTTTTTTTTTTCAGATGTCCATATGAAACACACATGATGACGTGTCCTCAAAAAACCCAAATCAAACATTACAGGCTAGCTTTGATGTGTTATAGCTATGAGAATGTAGAATTGCATCTTATCTGACATGGGCTGAGATTTATTTATTTTATTATTTATTTAATTGTGTTCACTGTTATTATTTCATGTATATGGAATTTCCATCCATCCATCTAGAAACCTCTGTAGTCCAACTGTGGAGACCGATGGTGATCATGCAAGGTGACAGAGCTAACCACTAAGCCAATGTGCCACCATATAGAATTTACTTGGGAATTTCCATGACCAAATATATTATTGGGTTTACTGTACATACCTACACCCTGCATTTGTTGATGAATATTGATGAATCCTTACCAAGCTCATATCGAAATTTACAATCTGTGCCTCTCTTTCTCTCTCTCAGCATAAAGCTTGTTGTTATTTACTGTACATTAGATGAACCAAATGCCAAATATACCTTCTCTCAGTTGTATGGAAGACAAGCTGTCTATGCCCTAAGATTCT
>JAQMYK010000016.1:15140038-15150529 GCA_030014345.1 Clarias buthupogon
ATGGATTATCAGCATTTGAGAGGAGAAGGGTTGTACTGTACAAAATCTGTTCTGACCAAGCTTTATAAGACTTTATGTCCTGTTATCATTTCTATGATTAAAAAAAAAAGAGTCAGTTCGACTCATTAAAAAAAATGGTCCTGCAAGAGAGCTGGAAGTTAAAGGTTTTAACAAGAACAAGAATCATGCTCTGATTAATCATCAGGCTGTACACTCATAATGACCTTAAGAAATTTTGATTATGTATTTGTTGACTTACTGTGAGTAGGTCCATCATTTAATTTGCCATCTGTTGTGTCACTGGGATTTGTGTTATTGTCAAATATTTACTGATTACAAAATCTGCAAATATGCAATAAAGTATTCAGCAAAGATCAAAAAATAATGTTTGGTTAATTTAGCTTGTATGAAAGCTGTATGACTTTCCCTTGTAGCTCATTTAATCGTGGAACATCAAACTATAAATAGAGGCCAAAATGTAGACTATTAAAAAAGCAAATTGGTCGAATCACTGGATTTTCAGATGTTGTAAATGCAGGTGACAGACAGACAAGTCTTACAGAACAGCAGAAACTAGCAGATGATCTAACACCCTGAGTCTGATAAGTCAATATGTAGCCATTAGGTATTTTTCCATCTCAGTGAGTTGACAGGTTGCAACAGATCAGTGCATATGTACACATATCTAACCAAAAAATAAAATGCACACAACAAGGACATAGATGAAGGTTAGGAGGTATTCACACAAAAGTGCACATATTGTACATCCACATTTTTAAGCAACCATAGAGAGGTGAACAGTTGGTCAGCTGTCATAAAATCATTATCATTAACATTGCAAAACAATAACAAATCTAACAAAATCTTAAAGGTGTACAGATATGGGATTTGCAACTGGTGTTGGGTATTATGTGTGTTACTGTACATACTGTCATGATGTCATCACTTTAAATATCTGATCATTCACTGGCTGCTGAAAGCCATCAATTGGATTTTAAGCAAACACTTAAGCAAAGACCCTTTGATTAAATACTTACTGTAGTGATTACCATGTTTCAGCTGCCAACACTTCTTATAATCCTAATGGGTACAGTGAGTAGTTCCGTGTTTCAAGCAAAGAAAACAACTAAGGACGCTCCTGAAACGACTGGACCTACAGTACTATCCAATCCATTATTAAAACGTTAAGCTCAATTAAATGTTTAGTGAAGTTGTGTAAAAGAAAACTGTCTATAGAATCATATTTAGTAAATGTTAAAAAAAAAAAACAACAACAATGTGATGAGAACTCTTTATTATTGCGACTAAACAGCTGTGTGGCCATAAGAAAACCATTTGTTAATGAGACTAATTGGGGTAAAAAGCTTCAACTTGGAAGGGACCATGAAGATTTGACTGATCTTTGGAGCATTAGAAAAAGATCATGTGGTCTGATGAGTCAAGATTGGCCCTATTCCAGAGTGATGTGTGTGTCAGGATAAGAAGGAAAGTGCATAAATCGATTAACCCATCATGCGTAGTGCCCAAGCCTCTGGAGGAAGTAGGTTCAGCAATGTTGTGTGGCAATAAAAGTCAGCCGAACGACAGGTTATCACATTGAATTAATTGTTTTAAATGAATGCAACTCTAGATGGAAATAAATATAATAATGTTGCATATACTGTATCTGTTGAATCAGCGGCATGTTGAAAGCACGTCATAATCAAAACTACAGTAGAAGTGGTCCCATAAAATATTAGAGGGGTATTTGTTTGGCCAGGCACTGTATGTACTGTATACGGCTAAAATATATATATTAAATGAATCACTGGAATGAGAAAACTGCTGTTATAAGTTACACACTTTTACAGAAACTAAATTTATTTGTAAATTTGTTTCGTACCCTCTGGCCAGTAATACAGCTTGTGCACTGAGGCGTTGCAATAGCAATCAACAGAAAGGTCACTGGGTGTGCTTTTATATAATGAGGTCTAGGTGGAACAATTCTCTATCAGGTCACCTTTAAAATGCACTTAATTCAACATTTGGACACTGTGAGAAAGGAGAGCAGTTTCTTATGTATCTACATTGCAATTAATCGTATTATTATTATTATTATTATTATTATTTGTTTGCATTACTATTACCAGAATTTCAGTAGTCCTATGGTGTGAGTGCTAAAATAGATCATAGGGCATTTCTTTTTAAAAAAATCCAACACATTACTTGTACTGTCTCTGTCTCTGTCTCTGTCTTCTCTTTGGCAGAACGGTCTTAGACTTACAAATTTGAAACTATTACTAGGGCTTAGTGTCCATGCTCTCTCTTATTACCCCATTTGTATAAAAGGGAATGGAAATTGTAAATTGTATATTATTCAGTAGAGTGACTTTAATACATGAAGAACAAATGAGTAAAACCACACAGAGATGATGGTGGTGGTACACATACAGATGATTGTTTAATATATAATTTATATATTTAAACATCAGTCTATTTATGTGCCTGTCTGCCTGTACGGGATTTGTTCTAGATTAAAGTGTGGTTTTGGGGATTTGTGCTCATTCAGCCACAAGAGCATTAGTTAGGTTAATGTTTGGTGAGGGGGTCTGGACTGCAGTTGATGTTCCATTTTATGCCAAAGGTGATCGGTTCTTCTGAAGTCAGGGTTCTGTGTAGGATGTTCTTTCACGGGCCTTGCTTTGTGCATAGCAAGTGAAATTCTAATGCTGCAGACTACAAAATCATTCTAGGCAATCGTATTTTTCCAACTTTATACAAAAAATCCTACATACTCCCACCAGGGAATGCATTAGCTACATTTTGCTTATACTTGACTCCTTTTTGTATTCAGAACTACAGTACCTTAATTCTTCATGGCATAGATTCAACAAGGTGCTGGAAACTTTCCTTAGAGATTTTGGTGCATATTGACATGTTGGCATGCTATCCTGTATTCATAATGGAATGGAAATTGTCAGCAACAATACCCAGGTTGGTTGTGGCATTTACACAATGGTCAACTGGTGCTAAGGGGCCCGAAGTGTGCCAAGAAAATATCCCCTACATCATTACACCATTGACAGAAGGCAGGATGAATTCATGTTTTCATGTTGTTTATGCCAGATTCGGACCCGGCCATCCAAATGCTGCAGGGGAAATCAAGACTTATTAGACAAAGAAACATCTTCTGTTGTTTAATTTTAGTAAACCCATGTGGTTTCTAGACTCAGTTTCTTGTTCTTAGATGACAGTGGCACCCGGTGTGGTCTTCTGCTGCTTTAGCCCATCTGCCTCAAGGGTTAACGTGTTGTGCATTCACAGCTGCTCTTCAGCATAACCTCGGGTGTAACGAGATGTGATTTGAGCTACTGTTGCCTTTCTATCAGCTCAAGCCAGTCTGGTCATTCTCCTCTGACCTCTGGCATCAACAAGGCTTTTCTTTCCCCTAGAGAACTGCCACTCACTGGATTTTTTTCATATTTTTAGACCATTCTCTGTGAATACTACAGTAGAGGTGGTATTGCGCTTCAAAGCTGGAATTGCACGAATGCCTTCAAGTAAACATAACATCATGTGAAAAATATATGAAATAAAAAATACAAAACCACATTTAAAAATTATCATAAAAAATACATTAATCATGTCGTGTGAATTACACGGAAAAAGTAAACGAAACGAAAAAACAAACAAACATTAAAACGAAATGCATGCACTACACCCAAAAAGTCCACATGTAAAAAATGAAGTTGTCGACATGTGCACATTCCTCATATTCTAGCCAATTTGCTCTTACGTAAAGTTGTTATGGCTGTTTTTCTTCCATGTAGATGTGCCGAGGAGAACTGAGTGCTTTACTGGCTCCACCAAATGGATGCTTGTAAATCAAAGTGACATGGCAGAACACATATCTGTCGCAACTTATGGATCAGGGCACTTTATTATCATTTGCATTAGGAACAGACACAGTCTGCGCAGGTAGCATCCTAGATGTCTATGATGACATATCCATCCATTTTGTTTTGCATAAATGTAAATACACTAAATATGTGTGATAGATATGAACTTCATTTATGCTGATTCCTTTTGTCCTGCTGCTACTGCAGCACCCTTACCACCTCTTTGTCCCAGGAGAGTCGCTGTATATTACGCTCACCTTCTCAAAGTATATTGACCTTTATAATAATTGGATGGGTCCTGCGGCATGAGCGCACGGGGAATTGATGGCAGCTTGTCAGAGAGAAGAAAAAAGACTGAGGATTATATAATTATATATGCTCTTCGCAGTTTGAAAGGCGGCATAATCATATCCATTAGCAGATTGCCTTTTGTTGTGGTTTAAAAGCATTGTGTCCTATGCAAAAATAAGTTGCCATATTCCTCTTGTTTTCTTTTTCTTGCACACTCTCTCTCTCTCTCTCATACACACACACGCACGTTCACAGTGAGCCTCTGCATAGCTGCCGTCATTTGTTCCTTGGAAGGAGCTATTGCAGTGGTTGCTGCAGAGTTGCCATGGTGATCTGCCTCCGTGTTTCACAAGGTCAGTAGGAAAGTTGAGAGAGCTCTGCTGTTTTCTCATACATACTCACAGTGATCACGCACTGCCATATGGCTAAATGGGTTTTTGTTTTTGGTCGTTCTGCCCTGCTATTTTAATGGATGGGGAGAGATTACGTAACATGCTTTTCTTTATTGTATTGTATTTCTCATTCACTTTATTTTGCCCATGATAATAATAAAAATAATAAAATGGATCATGCAGTTGTGTGTAGTTGGTATAGCCTCTGCTTCTATCTAAAAATGTTTTCAACTTTTTATACGCCGTGTGTCTAATATTTGTTACAGTGCCTTGCTTATGTATTTAACCTCTTTAACGTTTTTTCTGCAGTGTTGTAGATAGATGACTGCAAACATGCCATTCCCAGAGGGCATGATCTGAAGGTTTGTGGACACCTGACTATCATGCTATAATAATATAAATGAATAAAAACATAATTCCTGACTAGGTGTAGAAAAGCTCATAAACTGTGCCCAGCAACAACTGCACCACGGTCACCAACTTTATTGCTAGAAATTGAAATAAAAGCAAGTTGATCTGAGTCATCATCATACTCAGAAATAGTATACATAAAGTAAGGGTATGAATCAGCCATGCAGGTTTCAACCTCTGCACAACTGTGGATGAACAGGTCCGCGCTCGTCATCTATACCGCTTTATCCTGTATACAGCGTTGCGGGGGGTCCTAGAGTCTATCCCAGGCATGAGGCAAGGGACACCCTGGAGGGGGGGGCCAGTCTATCCCAGGGTACACACACACTTTGGGCAATTTGGGAAAAGCCAATTAGCCTCATCTGCATGTCTTTGGACTGTGGGAGGAAACCCACCAAACACGGGGAGAACATGCAAACTCCATGCATACAGAAGGGGTAATTGAACCCATACCCTGGAGGTGCAAGGTGACAGTGCTAACCACTAAGCCACCGTGCCGTCCGTGGAACAGAACAAAACAAAACAAAACAAACAGGAAAAAAAACACTTGACTTGAATACGGATTAGTTTTTGGCACAGTTTAACTTACAGTATTTACACATTATGTACAGTATGTCTGTGACATACATAAAAAATCCGTGTTGTCTACACCATTTTCCTTTCTCTTATTTTTCCCCTTAAGCTCTTGTGTCTTTCCTTTGCCATATATATTCATGCTTTGCCTCATTACATTTTTTTTCTTGGTGCATTTTTTTTCCTTTTCTCTTGGCACGTCGTTGCGTTTTTCTAGATGTATTCTGCTAAGTACTGCCAGTCAGTTGCTGAGCAAGCTACATTTCTACACATTGTTTTACAGTTTTTGTTCTTCTCTTCCCCTGAATACAAAATCATTTATTCAATGCCTTTGTATTCCATGGTTGTGACTGTACATAATACTTAAGAGTAAACCAGAACACATTATACATCTTAAATAAGTCTCAGGAAAATCCACTTTCAGATTCTCTCATGAGGTTCCCATATCCATGCTGGGAAGTAAGCTTTCCTCACTCTCAATCCTCGCCAGTACCAAACAAATGCTATTCCTTGCTAACGGAAGGAATGCAGCAAATTAACCACAAGCACATTACGTGGCAACCCATTTCGCAGCACAGTTAGACAGCCATGCTGAATGGCACCATTACCAATCTTTCACAGTTGCTGACATTTTCCGTTCGTTAGCAAGCCAGACAGAAATGTCTTTCGGCTTCCCATGGAACCACCGACTGTGGTTTTCAAGTCTTTCAAATCTGACCCCTGCTGGTCAAATGTCTCACTGCAAGAAGGTACAACTCATCGTGAGAGTGACCTTCTATCATACCTTCCTCAATAATACTGACACAGGCTTGCCTGTGGAACCTGTATTCATCTTCATTAATGCAAGGTTTTAAGCATCACTGTCAGAGGTTGCTCCCATGTGTACAGGCTGCTATCTCCAGCCCTGTCTGCACCAATCTCTACTATCTCCCTTGCAATACCAACCATTTCTCTTCAGCTCCAAAGAAGCTCAATCAGACCATCACCTGAGGGAACTGCGCCTGAAATCGACATGGACCTTAAACTACAGGAATCTAGGCCAAAGGAGAGATTAAAAAAAGAGAGGGGAAAAAAAGGATCAGCTATAAAGATGGAACAGCCTCTGAATGGCCGGTTTACAACAGTGAATGTAAACAAGGCAATAAAATTCTTTAGGTAATTAAAACAATAATGATCCCTGATTTCCTAGTTCGTAGTAAAGCTCTGAAATACTACGTTGAACGAAGAGTGCAGCATACCAGTACAGCTGTGTTTAAGATATAGAGGTAGGATATAGTTATAATTAACAGGTGTGTGTTAATATAACTCGAGATCTGTCTAACTCAGATCTCCGTGTGCCATGGTCTTCCAGACAGATGCACATTGGAGCCAATCAGCAACCAACACCCTGGTATACATCCTGGTGTCATCTCTTCCTTAGTTAAGAAATGCACATACACATCCATGTGATGGATGGCTGGGTGTTTGTGGATCAGACCAGGCCACCTTCTTTTATTGCTCCATGATCCAGTTCTGATGTTCAAACATGCCCATTTTAAGCACCTTCGGCATTGGAAAGGAGTCAGCATGGGCACTCTGACTCTGTGTGTTCTGAAACCTTTCTATCACTTTGTTAGTAGTTTATCCTCATAAGCATCACTGAGCCTTGGGCACTCATGACCCTTACGCTGGTTCATAGGGTCTCCTTTATTAGATATTATTGCTGCATAATATATCCCATCTCTGTACAACCAGTGTATTCACATCACCTATCAGTGCTTTTAACGTTTATCATCTATCCAATTTGAATTTGAAATGAAAAGTGCAGTTTAAATAGATTATGTCTAGACCTACATTTGTCTAGATGTATTAGTACTACTGTACATATATAGGCCTGTTTAACACCTATGATATTAATACTGTCTGCTTTAAGGATTTGCTCTTTTTGTGCTTACCTCCAGAGCAGCTGACAGTTGGGACCCTTACAATACATTTGTTGTGTTGTTTCAGTTTAAAAATGCTATTACTGGAGGATGCTCTATAATGGGAAGCTTTATTTCTCACACTCCTCCGCATTCCCTGATCTGTCCAATTTTTTTGCCACGCATACCGCGATGCAACAGTGCGACAGACTGAGAGGAGCAAAAACAAAAAGGACGTATTTATGCTTTAACTAGTGAGTTATTTATTATTTATTATGTGTAATATTTGGAAGCAATCTTCTCTTTGGATGTGTTTTGTCTAAATTCGGAGGATCAGACCAGTTCAAAACTCATCCATAATTAAATGATAATTTACATACTGAACAATGACTTAACTATTACTTTTTAGCTTTTCCTCTTATATATGAGGTTTATTGTCCTAGCATCCGTAGGTTAAGTTTGAATTTAAACAAATAGCTATGAATTGCACCCTTTAGTGTGGATGATATTGTATTTAGTCCATTTTTTACTACAAAAAACACTCACATGGCTCAGACGGCCATTACCTATGAATTACTTCTTTTTTGTTCAACATTATTTACCGAATTGTGTCCGAAGACACATAATTAAACCTGTTTACACATCCATCTCCTGGCCATTTATTATTCATTAACTATAATTTCCTCATCAAACACAACCTAAGGTGCTTGTCCAGGCGCAAATTTTGCAACAGTAATCAAGTTACATCTTGACATTTATGTTTATGAAGTTATGTAAGCTCATGTTTAGCACTGACCTTTCATGTCTTCACTCGGCGTCCTGCACAGGCTGCCACAGTACTTGCTTTTGTTATGCTGTTGACTAGCAACGCTAATGCCGTTTTTACAATGCTGCCCGTGTTGAGGGCCACACTCTTGGCTCTGCTTGTCTGGGTGAAGACAATAGATCACAGTGGGGTTTGAAAAACATGAATACGACTGATATAAGTCTGTAGATATTAGAACAGAAAGAACCAGTTACTTTATAAAGATGCTGCTAAATGCAGATTTCTCGTATTTAGATGCACACTGCGCCGCTGAATTAATTCTCTTTCGCATGTTGAGCTTTCTAGGCTAACAATCACTGCTGTCACACCATGCAGTCCTGTTTCAGCATCGTGTGTTTATCATTACTATACATGAAGTCAAAGTGACGTTTCTGAGTTCTGTGTTTTTTTTAATTATTTTTTTTAATTTGCTGGTTTTGACTGTTACCCATTTCCCACTTTTCTTATTAGGCTTTAGGGTTTATTCTCATTCACTGTTACCTGCCTGTTTTCTGACCATATAGCCACCAATTATCAGTCCTGGATTTCCCTAAATAAAGAACTTTACACACTTGCATCTTGCCTATTTCTCCCACGCGTTACAACACACCACCCTGTGCATGCATGTTGTTATGAGCTGCTTCTGACTCATTGCTATATCTTGTGCTGTCAGTGTTATATCATCTAACAGCATGCCCAGATGCCCCTCTGCAGAATTCTCAGCATCCCTCACTGCTTTTTTGAAGAAGCACGCCCAGAAAGACATGGGGCAAAGATTATCTGGCCCTCATGCTGTTCCATGTCTTTTTCCATTCACTTTGCTCATCGTCTCCTGAAAGCCCATCTCTGGCCCAGGAGAGGAAGGATGTTTTTCTCTGGCTCTTTAAACAAACGCCAAGTACGCTGAGGGGAACTGTACAACGCCATCGTGTGCTGCGGCATGACCCCACCGTGAGTTTAAACACTGCTTTCCGGTGTGTCAGCCCTGATGGATGCATGGATTCAGGGCTGCTAGCCTGCACGATAAAAGCACCCACTTTATTCTGCCTCATGCTGTTGAGCTGCCTAAACACCCACACACACCTCACTTATATCATGCCCAAAGTGGCACAGTGCATCAACATCAAGCTCACATGACAGTCTTCTTTCAGCAAACTGTTGAGGGAGAATAATAATTACTATTGTTTTTAATTCAAGATCTTTCTTTAAGAACGACAGAATCATCTATCATGCTAATCATAAGGCATGCTGCAATTTCGAGCAATGCCTCTCATGCAGTAAGCTGATGAAAATCTTAAATGCTATACTATAAAATGTTTAAAGGAAGCATGTGTCATTTATAATGAAATGATAATAATTAAAAAAAATCATTAATCATGTAAGGAAAGGTTCATGTAGATTCAGACAAGCACAGATTCAGAAATGCCCTATTTAAGTGTGAGGCCTGGTGCGATCATGCTGCTTTTAAAGGATGTAATAACTTAATGATCACACCAGCGTGAGGCTTTCTGCATCAAAGATCTGTTTGCAAATGAGGACACAGTACTTTCAGTTACTTGTAATGAATTGCAATGCTGTTGCATTCAATAATATATTTATTTTACATATTCTGCGTTTAGCTGAGAGCCTGCACAGTTCCTAAAGTCAAACTTGTTCGGTCTTCTGTCTGAGCAGAAAATGCATACGAGCATAGCTAGTAAATTTTTTTTTTTTTCTTTTCTTAACAGTCATCAATATGGACTGGACATGCTGTAAACCCTGTTGCAGCAAGAGAAGAAGGCTAAAATTAATTGTCTACCTGCAGGCATAAAAATATGGCAAAACTGAACTCAGGATCGGTTAGTTAGAAAGTTGGTTAGCCAACCTTGAAATCTAGACTAATTGATGTGGCATATTATAATTAAGCAATATCACATATTGTACTGAATATCAGCAAGGCTGTGATGTGAGGGGCCTGGAGCCTATACCAGGAGAATTTGGGCACGAGGCTGGGTACAGCTGGGACAGGGTTCCAGTCCATTGCATTGAACACACACACACAAACACATACACACACACAATTGGGAATGCCAGTTTGACTAACCTGCATGTCTTTGGCAAGATAGAAGCAATATTTTAGATCACACTGTAGCTCATGTAGATAATATTAGCATTCATTATATTCAGGATAGCATTCTTTCACCTCAGAAATATTGCCAAGATAAGAAATATATTGTCGCTAAACGATGCAGAAAAACTAG
>JAQMYK010000016.1:15158032-15174797 GCA_030014345.1 Clarias buthupogon
TCAGTTCCCTCATAAGTCACAAAAGGAAATTAATACTACTGTTGTTCTGAAAATGCTTGGCATATTGCCAGTGAGACACAGAACAATAATATGTTAATTTGGTTTTTTTTTTTAAAACGAAAAAGGCCAATAACTTTTGTGTGAATCCTGGATCATAACATACCTAAAACATTCTGTATCATTATTAGCAAAAACAATTTAGCATACAGGGTTTTGTTTCTTAGGGTTAATCTCATCAGCCTTAGCATGCTTAGCATTCTTTACAAATAGTTGTGATTCTTTTTAATCCTGTCAAGGTACTGAAAGATTCATGCTTTCCCACTTCATAAAGCAATATTTTTGATTGGTACTCGTATTCATTGGGCTTGGGGAACCTGGCTAAGCTGGTACAGTCTTAAAAGATTTTTGCCCACAGTTACACTAATAGCATTGTTGATCATTTTTGGTCTTTTAATTTTCCTTAAACAATAAAGGAGTCTCACTAACTGTTAGTAGTATTAGCAACAATGCAGCAAATAAGTGTAAGGGCACAGCAGTGACAATAGTAAGTGGTGTGCTAAGCGCTGCTTTATTTGGTCTATGGGAGAAACAAAACATTGATTATATTGCTCCAAAATACAGCGTTTATTTTCATATTCCCTTATCGTGCATTTATCACAAGCTTATGAGCAACACAGAAAGTGAGTTTTCATTGTTTTTGCATTTTACTAGTACTCTACTTATGACAATGGGAGATTTATGCCTAGCACATTCTACTTAAATAACATTGCATAATTTTTTCTGTATGTCCCTGAGTGTCTTTTCCAAGTATCTGCTTTATGCACAGCTTTAGCTGAGATATTTCTTTTTTTTTTTATTTATGGCAAATAAAATGAGCTTACGCTAGCATAATTACAATATCCCTCCATCAATCTTGTTGCATTCCACCACAGCTTTCTGTTAGATAATTCAATAGACTGGGGTAATACTTACGAGTGCATGTTAATCCATGGCACAATACACACTCTGTCTGCTATATTGTGAAGGAGTATAGTACATGGCATTTGTGCTGCAGTAGTGATGATGCTACCGGCCCGCTAGCAGTTGCACTGTGCTACTTAAACACCTTGCAATAAATCATTGCATCAAAACTATTCATTTCCTGTCTTTCTCAGATCTCTATTATGAATGTGCCACAGACACCAGAATCCAAAACTATGTGGAGCTTTTAAAACGGCTTTCCAGTAGTAACTGCATTTCATCAGTGAAATGATTTATAGCCTCCATTAACCACTGAATAAACGTACGGCCTTCATATAATAGGCTACTGTTAAATAAGTAAACTAAAGTCAGGTAAAAGCAATGCAAAATATAATGGCTGCAAAAATTAGATATGTTGCAGTCAGGTCCAGTCTTCATAGGTTTTCTATATTGACTCAATATATTACATTGAGTTTACTATAGTAATTACTAGAATACACTGTAGTATACTGTAGTTGTTACCATAGTAAGGTACTACTCTGTAGTAAACTGTAATTAGTGGTGCTTGCGAAGCACTACTATTATTATATCACAGGCTTATTATTATTCTTTTAGCACTACTATTATTATATCACAGGCTTATTAGGGGTGCTTGCGAAGTGAAGCATTACTATTGTTATCTCTCAGGCTTATTATTCTTTTTTTCTGTTTATTATTCTTCTTCTTCCATACAAAAGTTTGGCATGTAACTAGTCCCGTAAGGTTTGTTGTAGCCCATCAATGAGGTGTCAAATCGTGCAGCTTATTCGGGAATGGGGTGCCCCTGGGGCGCAACAGGTGCCCAAATTTGCCCCATTGACATATAATGGGGAAAACAGGAAGTGCTCACAGTTGGATTCTCTGCTATAGTAACTTCCATAGGAGCTTTGAAACTGAACTTAACTGTTCAGTTACTGACTGTATATCCCATTGTCATAGAGATATGGGGGGGGGGCTGAGTTTTTCCACGGCAAGCACCACTCACATTTTCTTCAGAAAATGTACCTCTCTAGTATTTTATATAGTGTTTTACTAAACGCCTTATCAAACTGTAGTATTTACTATAGTAATTACTACACATTGTAATAAACTGTTGTATTCATTTTAGTAAGTTAAAATCCATGGTGGTATACTGTATTATTTCATTTAGTAAGTTACAATATACCATTGCATACTGTAGTATTTATTATAGTAAGTTACTGTAAACTGTGCTATACTATATTATTTTATAAGACAAGTTACTGTACATCATGATATACTTTAATATTTATTATAGTAATTTACAATACATGGTGGTACTGTATACTGTAATATTTATTATACTGAGTTACTGTGGTACACGGTGTTATACTCTACTACAGTATTTATTTTAGTGAGTTACTGTGCTATGGCAATGGACAAAACATACCGTATTCCATAAAAGAACAGTTTTTCTGAGTGGTTTTTGAGAGTATTATTTTTGTCTTCATAATAATATTTTCATTCATAATTATATTTTAATCATTAAAAATTTAACTCACCAGTGACTCTTTATACATAAAGGTCTTCATCAGTCCTTATGTGAGAAACCTTACCTATAGGTGAATTATCCTTTATCGGCTTATAATTGCAAGCTATTTCACTTGATCACAGTTCCTTCACTCTATTTTTCTATAATGGCTTGTGACTACAGTCACTCATTAGTTTAGAACTGAAATTCCCATGAACAGTTTTACCCGAGTCTCCAACTAGTCAAATGGATTTTATATTAAATTAAGAATCTTTGCCATTATATTGAATTTTCAACCTTATAGCACACAGATATACAAGAGATTTATGGTCATTCTGTCTGATGTCACCCAATTGAAGAGGGGTTGCTTGTTGAATCTGGTTCCTTTGAAGATTTCTTCCTATTGTCATCTCAAAAAGTTTTTCCTATTTACTACCGCCCTCAGCTTGCTTATCGGTTATAGTCTATAAATTTTTTCCTTATGTGTTCTAATTTATTTCCATTAACTTTTAATTCTGTAAAGTGGCGTTTAGACAATGACCATTATTAAAAGGCCCATACAAATAAAATTGAACTGAATTGAAACTATCTATTAGTATTACAGTTAAGTGGCATCTGACATTACCATAGAAGCGAGTCTACTGCCATAGTGGTACAGTACTACATTCTGTTATAAATAGATAGACATAGTAATTCTTCTGGAAATACATCATATTATACCATATTAAAATTAATATAGTAAATACTTGACTGTTTGTGAGCCTTACTATAATACATTTTATTAAAAATGCTGTAGTATACTACAGTACTATACTATAGTTTACTGTTGTATACTAGAATAATTTTACTACTTGTAAGTTGACTATAGTAAGGTTCAAAATCACTACAGTATTTACTAAAGTAATTTTACTATAGCAAGATTAAAGAAAATTATATTATTTGCTATAGTATTTTACTATAGTGTACTATAGTATTTTTCTTATGTCTTGACTGGCAGTTATAATATGAATGGAAACAAAAATAAAGTTCATGTTGTCTCGTGTCTTCTGTCCAGAATGATTTTAAAGCATTCTGCATAAGTCTCAAGAAAAAAGAGCAAGTTTGGTCAGGCATATACAGCCTGACATTGAAGTAAAAGCTTAAATAAGGGCTAGTCTTGACTTCACCACAGCTAGTCCTGGAATTGGAATTTGGATTTGATTGTGGCATTCATGTCTATGGCTCTAGCAGACTGGGTTTCTGCTCTCGTGTTAAACGCAGTCATACATTTATTATTGAATGTTAAATTTTTCATGGAGGCTTTGACAAAAGAACAATTAGGATTAGTGTTTGAACAATTTGCATTACTATTATGAGAATTATAATTACAAGTTCAGCCAGACGAGCAGAATGATCATGTCAATAAAAAAGCTATTTATGACTGTACTCTAGTTGAGGCTATAAAAAGTGCTCTTAAGCAAAGTTCTGTTGACTGGTCAGTCTAACTGGACAAAATGTTTAATTAGAGTTCATCAGAAAAGCTGACACAACATGTCAGGAAATTTTATCCGTCAAGGTGAATGGGTGGAGGAGGGAAGAGATGGCACTCAGCCAATCTGGGCCTCACTGAGGCATCCTTACAAACCCACTGTGTACCAAATTTTTTGTGCGTGTATGCATGTGCGCGTCTGCCTTCCTTCCTATTTGTATGTGCATTGCATCAGGCTGTTGTTGCTTTCACAATAGTAACAGCTTTCACAGCGACTTTGTGGCTTGATATTTACACAGGTGGGCTGAATGTCAATACCAGGGACCTACGTGAAATGCCATTGATCTCTCGCATTCTGTGGGTGGAAATATAGCAGTACTTGCCTTTAATTTTCATAGAGGGCACATAATTGTGGAGCAGCACATTAGAATTGGTATGTGTAACTCCAAAACAGATGGGGGAAAATGGATTAGCCTGAAGTTGAGGAGAGATTGAAAGGATGAGGCACAGGACTATAAATCAAGCACTCTTGTCAAAACAAAAGAGAGAAGAACGGTGAAAAGGGGAGAGTGTGGCAGTAAAACACAGCGCTCAGCTCTAGTCATCTATCTATGTGAGGACGAGGCTATTAGTGGGACGACAGTGCTAGCGGACCTTGGTGAACCCATTCTCTCTCTCCATCCATTTTTCCCCTCCCTATTTCCTCCTGTCTCATATTCTTGTAGTTTACTATTTTAGGAAGTTTATTAACAATAAAGACTAATGTACCTTTATGTTTTCCGGAACATATTCAGATCGGTAATAAGTATCTGCAATGAAATCTCACTTACTAACCTAATAATACCTGTGCCTTAGCACTGTAAAAAAATAAATAAATAAATTCAACAGTGTAATTTGGTTTGAGGCCTAGTATTACACATTGTAGTGTTAGGCATTAGTGCTAGCCTTTTCACTATCAACACGTTTAATTGCAATATTGCTACGATCCGAAAAAACAAAACAAAATGTGCATTCAAGCTGATGGAATTGTGAACTGGATATTTCAGCAGACTAAACCAACTACATGAAAAGCAACGGCTGTATTTCACTTTCTGTATCAGATCTGACTGTTGTGACTGATCTTATCCCATGCCTTTATGTAAATTATTTAACTGAAATCAGCTCAGAGACTAGCAACAGGCCTAAAGATATTGGATTAAAATGGATTCTTCACAGATGGGAAAGGCTGTTTGTAAATTTTATTTGCCCACACTGGTCTGATTAGTGAAGCGATAAACATGGCTTATAAAACTGACAATGAACACTGAACGTTTAAAGACGACAAAACAAGAAGACAATACAAGACAATAAAAATAAAAAAAACACTTCATTACCACTAGGAACAACATTTATTGTTATATATGAGGTATATATATATTAATATATACATATATATTATATGAGGTAATTTTCAACCTATATTTTGCCGGTAACCCTGTCAATGTAGGTTTTCTTTCAGCATGTCTGGTTTTCCTTCACCTCGTAAAAATATGTCACTTGGTGGGTCGCCTCACTTGGTGAGCGCGTTGTTCTTGTCATATACTGTAACCTCTTGCCCCCTCTGCATTCTAACAATTACAACCTTTCGTTCTTGACATCATTTTCTCATGTTGCTCTTTGTACTGGTAATGCTTTTAAAAAATGAAGCTCCTTGCTTGATTTCTAAAATTATCAATTGATTACTTTCAGTTGGCCTGTAAACATGACAGCATACAAATCATTATCTGGACCTCAGCTGTCAACACCGCATATAGCTGACAGGCATGCAAAGTGAATCTGAGTCAGAAGACGAGAGGGAACACAATGTCATGAAATCTCTGACAACATAGTTTAGTCATGATACAGAGCCTGTCTAAGCTGATGTCAGTGTCACATGCAGTGTCATCTGCAGCTTATGTAAAAATAAGAGCGAGGCGGGTATATTCGAGACCTACTCCTTTATAATTATAAAACCAAATGCAACCATCAAAGACCTCTCTTTCTGTTTTTAATGGATTCAGGCAAGGAACATGCAATGGAGATAAGTCTCCCAAGGGTACTGGATAAACAGCATGCAGGCAACAATTATTAAACCTACTGAAATTACTGACGGCTTTTTCCTGTTCTAATAAGGCATGTTAATTCATTTCACACAGGGACTACCGTAATGTTTGAATAATATTTATTTATATTGGTGCATAAAACATAAGTGTGAGGGTATGTAGTAATAATGTAAGAAGTATTAAATATTCTTAGTAGCTGTGACTTGGTTCTTTAATAGAGCTATAATTCTGAGCTCATTCTTAGAGTTAATGTGGTTTGAAGTGAAAAGAAGTAATGAAGTGAAACAGCTTTTCCACATATAAGAAATTGTCAAAAAATTATACCACGCGCTAGACTTTTTTCTATATGGCTTCACAGGACAGTTAGATTAAATAGGTAAGAAAAAGATAATAATATAAAAAAAAGCTTAACTTGATTTCTCTCACCTATTCATCAGGGGAATACTTGTTCTCTTTCTGACTCTTTCTGAATCTTATATTTGAAAAAAAAAAAAAAAGGAAAAAATAATCTCAGCGCTTCTGTCCAATGTGTACATTTGATTTGTAAATCTATTAAAGCATTGATCAAGCAGGACAGATTGACTGGGAGAATTCTAGTCGTCAGGCTCTCTTTACTACATACTGTGGAATATGTAGTATATAATATGGAATGGCTGATCTTTGAAAATCGATTGATAACTTGTTTCCAATATATTGGCAACATGTGGAAGGGGGAACTGTACACACTGTCTTTCACAAGCATCATTGCACATTATAGGAAGTTCCTGGTAGGCCATTGTTTCAGACGCAGGAATTGTTTCAGAAGCAGGTAGTCTAATCATGTCACCGCTGTACTGAGAAAACTTTGTACCTTTATGGTTTCCAAGCACTGGTGAAATGCTGGAATAAGCGCATTAGTGTTGCAGGAGATTGCATAGAGAAAAAAAGGGAGATTTTTACTCCTACAACTGTGTTCTGTTATTCGGCACAATCGAAAGTTCTGTTTTGTCACCCCTTGTATACACAGTGGTTATCATTATTGTATTGAAAATGAAAATATGGGATTGGTGCCTCATTAGAATGTTTTTATTAATTTCACTTTTTTTGTAAACTTCACCCCAGCAGGATGTTTTGGTTGTCGAATCATTGTGGCAACACCAGTTTGGCAACCTTACTGATGTTGGGGCACCATTGGGTCTTGCAATGTTTTTGAAAGTTAGAATTAATTTGATGAAATTCCATTGGATCAGTGTTCACTAGATGAAGTTGGGATAAAATTGAACGAATGACCCCAACACAATGTATCAAATATGACTTTAAAACAATACTTAATAATAGCATTTATTTTTTTACCTCTCAAGTGACATGCATCCTTGAATGTCCTGAGTCCTGAATCCTGACCACTGTTCTATCAGGGTACCTGCTGCTGAGGCTAGTAAATGCACATCTATTGCTTTATCAAACAACAAGCGGCACAAAATAAGTCCTCAAAGTCAAAACTGCAATTTCCCAAACTATTAAATTGAATAGCAGCCAAAAAAAAGCTTAATGTCCAAGATACATTCTGTGAAAATGGATGTTCTGCAGTTTGGACGATGTATGAACCACATTAAAGTACAGTAGTGTAGATACAGCATGCCTAAATTGTGATAATGACCATGGGGGTATATGCCGTTGTAGTTGTGCAAAAGGACGTTCAGTGGCATAAATGCGATAAATAAAAGTTAATATTCTGTTGTTTTGAGGATTGTATTTGCAAGGTTGTGTTGAGATCATTTATCCAATGTTACGCCAATGTCATCTTATCAAACTTTCACAAACAGCGTTGTCCCAATGGTGCAACCTAATTACAACTATGTAACCACTTCGTACAACATTAGGGTTCCTGCTGTGACAAGACTGCTACCAAGCAATTGATTGTCTAACTGAAAATGAGTCAAATATATCAAAGCCAAATACAAATGGAGCTTGTTGCTGAATCAGCCCTTTGAAGCCTGAGTGTTTGCTGTGGTGTGATTTACCACATTGGGACTGCCACCCTAACCATGCTAAATAAATTAACTGGGCTTTCTGCCCATATTTAGAAAACATCTCCACTGGAATGAATTTATTCTACTGGAACTATTATTTAAAACAGCTGAGTGTGGAAATAAATGACTTTGTGTGTTGTTTCTTCGTGAACATCACATCCTTTACATTTTTAGTCTGGACTCAATTCATTTGAGCTCAAAATAAACGGCAGATCATCTTGGGGTTAAAGACAGTTGTTAATTTTAAGAAATTTAAGAAATGGAGACACTGTTAATGTGTGACTGTTAATAGAGAAAATGTGGTTAACCCACATTCATGCTACTGACCTTGGGAAATACTGTCTAATGTATTTTACAGTATTTCCCAAGGTCAATAGCATGATCTTGGGGAACTATATATATATATATATCTTTAATTAATAATGTACTTGATATATAATGTAGGTCCCAATAAAATTAAAATATTGTTTATCAAACATCAATAAAAATGAAAAAACCTAATTGTCTTCCACACATGATTTCCAGGAAATCTGGAGAATGCTCTCTAAAGGAAATTTGTTGAAGCTTTCTGGTAAACACATGTCATTGTTTGTGTGAAGGTATTGTGATTCCCCCCACCCCCCTTTTTTATTATAATAGATGATTCATTGTCATTTCAAGTAAGTGATTCATAATATTTCAAGGTAATCGTTATTACCTTGAAGGTGTAGTTATTGTGAGCAGGGATAATATTTTTCTTTCTATCTGAAATATGTACATACTGTACACATAAAGTGTATGGAAATGTTTTATATTTCCATACACTTTACATACATATTTAAAATTTTATTCCAGTCCCTCCAATAGTGCTTAATTTTAAGAACTATGATAATTGTAACTTTTTATTTAATTTGACTGGTTCCAACTGTTAATAACCTGCAGGCATGAGCTCATGTTGAGCTGACTTCTTCTTTTCTAGCTCCTGCTGCAGAATCTAGCTATATCTGGTTCATCACAAAAGCTTCTTGGACACTACACAGTTTTGAGTTTTGATGGACAGGATCAGTGCCTTGGTGCTGTGGTGTTGTAATAAGGAGTTCTTAGCTATAATAACAACATGCTGGGCTAAGCTTGTGCCACCTGCAGCCTCTGCAACTTTGACCATCCTACTCCATGCTGGCTTCTCCAGCCCCACACATGTCTGCATGTAACAAAACTAGCGCCTAGATTTTATACTCCTTTTCTAATCATACACATACACACAAGGTTCTGCTCTGTTTCTCTATTAGACCTTCAGACTGTGCATACAACACCGAGTCTAGATCTATATCGGCATTAGCCTCGCTTAACGACAAGAGCAGATGGAGTCACACAGTCTGTGCTGTTCTCTAGTGCGGCTCAGTTGATAAGTCACAGTAACAAGGCAGCCTCCTGTGGGTCAGTGAGCCTGTTTTCTCCCAATGTCTTTAATCCCATCTTTTGAAAAAAACGGTGCAGTGGAGATAAAAACAGAAGCTAGAAAAATCCATACTTATCCAGTAGGACTGTCCTACAGACTTTTACCTTGAAAGAGCCACAGGGATCAATGGCATTTGTGTAATTGCCTGACCGAGGGAGTCCACTGTAATTTTTTCAAGTTATTAAACTTTGATTGATCGCAATGTCAAGTGTGGATTTGCCTGGGAGTGAGCACAATCCCACAATAGGGATGTGTGTCACGGCTGGGGGAACATAGTGTAAAACAGTAACTTTGACATAAAAAAGGATTTTGGAACCAGCAACCAGATTGTCCTTCTGTAACTGTTTTAGATACATATTGATTCGAACCTGGCGTCGATATGGCCAGCAATGCAAGTTTTGGGCAGGGAGACTTTTTAGAGTGACATCAAACTCTTCTTATTTGGTCATAATAAGAAGGGATTAGTGGTATTGCTTAGTGGTACATGTGCTGCTTTTCCTAACACAGTTTTTTGTTTGTAACTATAGGTTATGTGTAATGTACATATGACTACGACACTCTCACTTAAAATTGCTGATTTTCAACAGATTGGCATGCATGCTGCTTTGGGTTTTAACTGAAGGATAATTCAGAAAGCCAGTTGGTAAGGGAGGAGAAAAAAAGCAGGCTTCACAAAACAAATGGTCTGCTAAGACATTATGGCACATCAATTGCATTTTTATCACTTCTTGTTTTGAGTGCTATCATTTGGCAAACAATTAATTGGCTTGTTGTATAAAAAACTTAGATCCTCACTTGCCTCCAGTTAGAATTATCATCTGTTGCAGAAGTATTATCTGTAGCAGCCTAGAGACTACGCCACTGCAATGGAGTCTGCCCTCAAGCATGTGTGTAATTCCCCTTGCCACCTGCCTGTGTTAACCAGTGGAGATTTATACAGGTTTTTTTTTTCTGGTGAGGTGGGGAGGGGGGGGGGGGGGGGGTGAAGCTCACACACACAGATGGAATAAGGGCTTTAAGCAGTCTTATGAATACTGCATTCAAGTACACACAAATACTTCTTTTTAGCACTTGATGAGAGCCTCTGTCTTCCTGACACTCTCCCTCTTTCAACTTTGAAATGTTAAAGCTGTCACTCACGCTCATTCCCCATCCCTAGCTATTATGCAAATAGACTTTTTACTACTTGCCGCAAATCACAATAGTTTAAAGGGCTGTTTCTTCAAACATATTAAATTGCAGGGCAGCATACTGCACATTTAGGGAAGATTATTGTATCAAATGCTTTTTTTTTTCTTTTTCTTTCCCACATATGAAACATTTGAACATTGAATCAAATATTAACTTGTCTTCTATATGCTAATGGCTGTAAAGGTCAGGATTTGAATTATGGTACTGACACCTGCTCTCCAAAGAAAACTCTAACATAAGGATCAATAAATCGAGGTTTCTATGTCCTGTTTTTCCTCATGCCTGTTGTGTACACTGAATTCTCTAATGTGACAGTGATGCAGACAGCAAGAATATTTTATATCTATATACAGAGTTTCCCCTAAGAAATATTAGAATATAAGAATTATCCATGTTATCTGTTTTTGTTTTTCAAATATTCATGACTGTATTTGTCTTCTTCAACTCCATGCAGGCTTAAAGAAGAAGAAAAAAATGAATAGAACAAGTCCAATTTGTATGCATGACCTGTTCATTGCAAATAATAGATTTATGTTCAGTTACACCCCTAATATACAGTATATATAATAAGTAACTTTTCTTTTTCTTTCACTTTCTTGGTCTTGCTGCTGCTTCATCCATTATGAATATAATGCTGTTCTCTAAAAAACAGAAGCACCAAACCTCACCCAATGGACATACTGCACTGTTACTGATATACCAAGGCCTTAGGATGACCCCAAATTCTTGACTAGGTTTAAAAAACGGAACACAAGTGATGAGCTTCGTCATTCGATTTAATTGAGCAAAATAGAGAAATCAAATGGTTACTTGTGAATCATCATTCTGATAGATTAGAAAATAATAATATTCACTGGAGACATAATTACAATCCAGTAACTTCTTTGAAACATTTTGTAAAGGGACCTTTTATATAAAATAATTTGTCATTTTTACATATCCATATGGTATTCCACTCTGTGTGAATACACAAATAACATGATATGGGAAAAAAAAAAAAGAAAACATTCCCTGCTATTTGTCCCTTTTTCTTTTTTGTTTAGGCCAAAGGTGAAACGAGTCAATCAGATTTTCCCCAAATTGTGACCCTATATACTACTCCTACTCAGGGCTCAGCTCACCACTCAGAGCTATTCTAGCTTTCTTTAGCTCTGGGCTGTGTTTGGACTTTTATATCAGTAAATATTCAGGATGTTATTGGGCCATACATTTTCCCCTTATTTGGTATGGCGGAAATGTTCTAAAATGGCATTCGAGGGCACGTTACAGACACTGAAAAAGTGTTTTTGGAAAAGGAGTGAAATATAACAGTCTTGACAAATGCTTTTCTATTTGCCAATTGGCATACCTAATAAAAAAATTTAATAAATAAATGAATACAAAATCTAATAATAATCATCAAAACTAATGCACGAAAGTCGAAATGTATAGACGATATCTATTAGTCATTCTATGACTTTGGGGTTCACATAAGTAAAAATGTACAAAAACAATGCACATTTTCAAAAGAACAAACAGTGGTTCAAGGTAGTAAATTTCTCCAGTGTAACATATCTGCTAGGTTCAAAGCTTAAACAATAACAATTTTTTCAAGATAAAGGATGGTTTCACAACTCAGTTTGTCAACTGTGGTACTAAAAGTAATTCATCCTGCAACTCAAAAATAATTTATCCCAATGCCAAGTGACCGGCATCAAATGATGTAATTTTGTTCTGTGGTATACTGTACATTTTGATACATTTGTACTGTGCTTCTCTCTGTCTCTCCAAATATAATCACCTCCTTTCATGATCAGCATCGCAGCCAGCCCTGTATCTCCTCTTTTTTATCTACTTAAAACAAATGAATGTTAAAAATGTGTTGATGAGGGAGAAAGTAGACACATATAAATAATTTATGAACACATGTTATGACGTACAGTATGTAGGCTAACAACAATGATGTAGGAATGATGATGATAATCTACACTACTGGATAACATATTTCCTTATTTTGACCCATAATTTCAGTGATAGCACACTGAACAGTTTAATATTTGAACAAATAATTTAATTAAAATCGCAAAGAATCTGTAATCCATAACAGCATACATAACTTGGTTGACGGTCACTTAATGACAATGCGGCAATATATATTAGAGTATAATAATATACAGTATATATACATTTACCACAGTGAAGAAGGACAGAATTGTTTGATGCTGTCACTGGAAATTGGGATAAACCATTTTTTTACTTCTGCTAGTAGAAATAGATTTTAATGTTTATACTTTTAAAATAAATTTAAAAGTAATTTCTATTAACTCTAACAGTTTTTAGTCAATATTGTCAACAAAGAAACCTGAAACTGAAAAGCGGAATTTCAATTTTACATTATGACCATTTTCAAACATAGGATGCATATACAGTAATGCTTGTGTGATATTGTAACATGCTCTCCCTTAATATGATGTTTTTGATGAAAATATTTAGAATAAATGTACTTATCATCAAAAGATATGGAATATACCACAAAACTATAGATTGACTCCTGTGCTTTTTTCCCCCCTTCATTAAATTGCATGGTCATTGGTGCTGCACTAGATTTTTTAAATAGTACCATGAGTGCAGAAATTTTATTCACAAATAATTAGTGATTATTATTTTAAAATGCCTTAATAATTACAAGCTTTTGCAAATAAGCAAACTCACTTTTCATTCACGTTTGTTTGACGGTATTTATATTAGCTAGCATTTGATGAATGTCAGTATTAGCATGCTCAGTCTGGTGAAGCCTGATTAGTGCTATTCTGTTGCAGGATTAGCTGCTGTGGTAGCTCTGATTAGCAAAAACTTTCTTTAAATGCTGGTCTTCCTATTTTCTTGCTTGCTTTACCACCATCAGGGTTGACATGAGTGCTAAATACCTTTTGCCTAACTGATACTTGTGCTTCCCTTTTGCCAGGAAACACCATCTGCTGCTGAAATCTATACTGTTCCCATAATAATTAGCTTCATGCTAGCTTCACTGAAAAAACAAAAACCTAACTGTTAAACTGTTTACTTTTAAGACCGTCTACTAAAAAAGGAGAAGAGAAGAAAAGAAACAAAACACAATCGAGATTGTATATTGATCCAATGACATGTGAACTCAGATCTGTGTGCACTGAGTGGAGATAATTGTGTTTTATTGTGCTGTATTGATGACCAACTTGGGAATGAATTATTCTTGTGATTCAATTCTTTAATAAATTAAGGGAACTGGTTCAAAATTCCTTCAGAAATGAACTTTGTCTGGAAATATTAAACGGTTGCCACAGTTTCTTGATAATGTCTTAACCAGGGTGGAGCAAAATGCTGTGATTTTGGCTATTATTATGATAAGAAGCCAATTAACCTTCTCAGTTGAGTCCATACATCAATATTCAGAAAAGAGATATCATAAACCACTTGGCTAGTTGCTTAGGCTGGATTTTTGGCTAGCTGTAGAGTTTATTTAAAAATATGCTACTGTAAACAATATCATATAAAATGCATATTGTATATACACAAAGACCTTTTACACAAATAGGTTGCAGTCTAGGTTTAAGACTGCCTTAAATATACTGTATAAATCTGGATTATTTGTACAGCACATTATATTTGATAAGGATACTATTCTATACTTAAACCATCATTCATGACGGATGGTTCACTGTGAGCTTATGACCTATGACTTAACACCAGCACTCACTGCTGAAAGGTAATAGTTCGAACGCTATGGGCAACATATACCTTTGGACTGTGGGAGGAAACTTTAGTACCCATAGGAAACCCAGAAAAAATAGGGAGAACATGCAAACTGCACTCACACAGGCTGAAGGCGCGACTCAACCCCACCAACCCAGAAGTCCCAAAGCAACAGTGCTAAGCCATTATGCTGCCTGCTATAGATGGTATGCAGCAAACATAGTCAGGATTTATTTTTATTCTTGACTATTGTTTGCCTGAATTGATGATAGATGTCTTAGAAAATTCTTAAACAAATTTCATAAAAACCATACTTCAAAACTGTCAATGCGATTTCTTTGGCATACGGTAACAAACTTGCAGGTGTCTTACTGTATGCGCCACATTTTGAGGTGTTATATTTTTCTCAGTCAAATTGCATGTTTGATGAAATGAAATTGACTTGAACTTCCCATCTATGCTTGTACACAGATTTCTTTCTTACTTCTAACCTTTGTCTGTCCTCTAAATTACACAGTGTTAATTCTTAAAAGTGATGTATGAGCAGGAAGTGTAAGAAACTGCTGCAAAGAGGGTTTTCAATGCAGAGGAAATGACTCAGGGAGCCGGGTTCAAAGTGCTACAGAGGGAGAAACATGTTTTTCTCCTCATCCTCTGATGTTTGAGTGTGTGGGTGCGAATGTGTGGGTGTTTGCATCCCTGATAAGGGAAGCAGGCGCTAGCTTAAACATCCCATAATCAGGCTGAGCTTAATTTAAAATCAAATAAATAAATTAAATGGGGAGCAGGGGAAGGGGGTAAAGCACAGAACAGCTATGCACGTGGCAACATTTTGGCGTAAGATGGTTACATGGTGTATTTTAGCCGGAGACAGTGGGGTTTAAAAGCCTTAATTAGCAAAGATTGATGTTTTACGCCACTCTTTAGCACAACTCTCTGCCAAGTGTTTATATGTTGCTATCTGACTGATAGGCTTCGGTGCAGGAACTGTGAGTATATCAGCCTTGCTATATGTGTGGAACATGCCTTTTGCAGGACAAGCCATTAAAACCTCCAGCCTCTCATTCTCTCTTTCGTACAACTGATGGCAGTTAAACACACAGAACCTGGCTTAGCCAAAGCTGACACATATATCAGCAATGAGCAGAGCTAATAAACTCTTGGATACGCAGCCAGCATGATTTACAACTACATTCCCAACAGGTATAAATCTGCAACACTTAGTGCATCTGCAATGTGAGTTCCTATTTTTCATTAGCAAATGCTCTTGAGGGAGGTAGCAAAGTCCCACTGAGTGCTAAGACTGTACGTTTCTTTCTTTTCCCCCTCGTCAATGCAAGCATAGATGTCCATATACGTGCTATTTGTGCAAACGGGGGTTTGGGAAATTACCTTAGCACAAACTCCCAAATGACAAATTAGTTTGTGTTCTTGTATGGCTCCGTCCTGGGCTCTTGCACCTCCCACTGATCAATTTCCTGTATGTAATGAGTCTTATTAGAGCGGCCCTTGGAGAAGAAGACGCTTCTCCATTGCCACCTCTAGTAGGGGAGAAAATTAGGGATCAGCAGAGCACAGGGAGGAAGCAGAGAAGCGATGATAAGATTTTTTTCCTTTTTATTAGCAACAGTGCCCAATGAATTTGAAGCAATGCTAGGAAAGAGAAGTGTCTGCGTCTAATAAATGATCTTGCGGCTTTGACTTTTTTCTTTTGAAATAAGCATAATGAAGAATATTATTTAATTTCTTGTTTAAATGGCCCGATGAATCAAATAAGGAGCATGTGCTTGCAGGCAAAGTATTGTACATTAAATTAAACGGAAGCAAAGAAGAGAGGAAATGCACAAAACATACATTTTGGTGGTGGTGGTGGTGTGAGTGTATGTGTGTGTGCGTGTGGGCGGGTGGTGGTTGGTGGTGATTAAGGGCGCTTTTAAGGGTCAAAGTTGTCCTAGTTGAATCAATGTTTTACCCATCAGTGACTCCACACATGCCAACTGCGGATGGATGCATGATGACTGTCTCTACCATTATTCAGTGGAGGCACTCACACTCATTTTTAATTAAAAGTAAACTCAGCCACCTGAGCTTGCTTCAGCCTCTGCCCATTTTCCTGTTACAAATAAAGATCTTGGTCAGGCTGTGAATATGTGGAAATTCAAAAACTTACATCTAATTAAATTTGTTGCATCCACAGTTGTTCAATATGTACAATGCCTTTTGCATTTGTTAAATCATGCACAAACAGTTCTGAATAAATTTCTCTGCACATGCACTTAGTAGAAAAGTCACCCTGTAATGCATAAATTTTTTTTTTTATGTTTCTTTGGTTCAATTATTTAACAATCCTGATAACTTTGGCTTGTGCTGCATTTTTATTAT
>JAQMYK010000016.1:15174849-15188672 GCA_030014345.1 Clarias buthupogon
ATATCATATTAATGATTAATTCATTATATTAATGAGAAATCCAGTGTAAAATAGTCAAAGTCAACACTGAAGTCAACATTATACTACGTGACACAGTTGTAACACCAAATTCTGACCTCTGGCCAGGAGAAGCAAACAAGCAAAACAAACAAACAAATGTTCCCTTGACTCAATACTCTCCCACATAAGAACTGGGAGTGGTGTTCTCAACTCCAAGGTCCTCCAAGTTTGACAAGTAAAATCCAATTAACTTGTTTGTGCACAGCCTCAAAAGTAAACAAAGCAACATTTCTTACCTTGATACATCACTCATCTCAGTTAGGTGGCTAGCTTGTTGTCAGCAAAAGACAACCATGAACACGCCCAAGCCCCAACCCCCCAAACACACACTTTACATAATTTTAGCAAAATTACATAATTCTCATCTCCGACTTGCCATTTCTGAGATAAATTAAGTTACTGGTATTGTGAGTAATATTGAAAGTGTGTATCTAAAGCAAAAAAAATCACCAATATACTGTATAGATGAAAGACGTGTAAACAAGAGATGTGAGAGAATAGAGAATGAGAATTTCATTCCAAAATAAACCTTGGGCCAAACTGAAGACCACATGTTAATTATGAAGATTAAGTAATTCAGGCGGATTTTTTCTTTTACACAGAACTGCTGTTGTGGATGTCAATAGGACACATTTATAATGTTAAAATGCTATTTATAATGCTGAGCTGTACCAAGGTGTCCCTTTCTCGCAGACAAGCAGGTGTTTTGTGTCCATAAGGAATATTTTATTTGCAAGCGGAGTGTTGAAGGAGGAAAAACAAGAGAATGAGAGACAAAGACTTTGCCACTGAGAAGAACAACATGTAGATCATGGTGATTAAATGCAACAGGAAGCTCCAGGAGGTGGTGGGTGGGCAGAATGGTACTTAGGCATCTACCAGGCACAGATGGCCCATGGCAGTCTGGATCATGTCACACTGAGCTGGGAAGAACCCGGGGCGAGGCGTCTCCTCCCTGGACTGTCACCAGTCATTGATGTCAGGTGATGCTGCGGGGAAGAGACTGCTCATTAGATTTGCCTCAATTTCCTTCAACCTTCCTGAATGGAGAGAACAACATTCAATTTGTGTCACTCATTAAGCCCCTTATTTCTAGTGACACTTAGCAGAGGGCTATGGCTGCTGCATTGCCTGCAATAATGAAAATTACAAGAAGATAAGTTGCTATAGCAGAAGGCCATGCCTACATATGGGTGTTGAAGATGGAAGAAGAGAAGAAAGTGTGAACTTGAGTGGATATTTATTTTGAGACAGCTAAGTATAACCACATGGTTGCTGTCTAGAGGGGAATATAGAATAACCGCTAGTGTCTGTTGGATTATCTAACCAGTGTTAACGTGTGATAATTGCAATAGATAAATTTGGTGAAGTCATGTGTTTGTGACTTGAATAAACATACATCTCTCTCTCTCTCTCTCTCTCTCTGTCTTTCTGCTTTATATGAACAACCTCTGTAATTGGTTTAACATTTTGTTGTTTTGTGTTGCAACAGTGTTAAAAAGTGATAGAACATAATACAAAAGAATAATGATTTTTAAATAATAATAATAATAATAATAATAATAATAATAAACAACAACAACAATAAACAACAACAACAACAATAATAATAAGAATAATAATAACACATGAATTGTATCACTGTACCCTCAGAAACAATGGGGAAAACAGGTTAATATCAGGTAATTAGTTCAACTTGATTTTGCCTTGGGATTTGCTTTGTGTAACTTCATTGTTGAACCCAAATTGAAATAGCTGCATTTTTGTTTAAGGGTCCTGAATAACAAATCAAGTTGCAAGACTTTCTGGAGTTTGTCAATAATTTATGTATTGAATAAATATTGTAAAACATCCTCTTCACAGATTGGCACCCTGTCCAGGGTGTACCCTGCCTTGTGCCCTAAGCCTCCTGGGATAGGCTCCAGGTCCCCGCGACCCTGAATACAGGATAAAGCGGTATAGAAGATGAATGAATGAATGAATGAATGAGGATCCTCTTCACAAGATCATCTGTCCAATTATTTGGAGTAAGCCTAAATGGTACATTTAATAGTTAAACATTGCAATATAAATCACAATATGTATCAAAATAATTTCAATGTGATTGTTTGACCATGTCCTGCAGCTTAAGTAGGAAATAGTGAAAATGTGGAAAGGAAAGAAATTAAAACCTTGTACGAGTGTCATTAAACATTTAATTAGTGTAATACATATAGCAATATTCTCGTAGCTTCTTTGTTTCCTCCCCAGTATAGATTTTCCAGTGTAAGTTTTTTTAAAATTATAGTTCAGGTAGTTGGTCTCATAATTATGGGAACATATGCATTTATTTCAAAAAAGGAAAATAAATAAATAAATAAATACATGTGTGTTATATCAAGCAAGAATCCCCCCACCCCCTAAAAAAAAAAATCAATAGCAAAATTATTTAAGAATAACATTTTACCCACACAGTTTCCAGAACTGGGTTGAAGAAGACAATATATGGGATATTAATAATAACAGAAATCATTAAGCAGAATGAGTGACTTTTGGACAAGAAATCTAATAAGGGACATACATGTATATAAAATCAAAATGGGGCCATATAAATGATAGGGGAATAGTTATACTATACTATACTATACTATACTATACTATACTATACTATACTATACTGTACTATACTATACTATAGTTATATATTGCATGTATGTAGCCTAACCTATCATCCACTATTTGACCATTTTTCCTATCCATATCATATTAAAAACTCTATAAATTCAATGGTTTGTTTGATCGACTAAATTAATCTTCTGTCCTTAGTCCTAAGGGTATCCAAAGCTTTACATTTGACTGTGTATTTTATACATTAAGATTGAACTTACTATACAACTATGAGTTCTGCTAGTGTAAATAAATGTGTACAATGTTTAAATGAATGTTTTAATGAAAGAGTCTGTGATGAGGTAGTGAACATGTATGTGCGCAAAATGGAAATCTTATACTTAAGTAGGACTGTTTGAGTTTAGGAATGTCTGTCTATTTCATATAATCAAATTATCTGCCTTAACATGTGACATTACTTGATAAAAAAAAAAATTAAGCAAAAACATACATATATATACAATCTTCAAAAAGACTGTGTGAGTGTGTTCATGTGTATGAGTGAGAAGGTGTGTGTGTGTGTCTCTGCATGTATGCCTGTGCGTGCGTGCGTGTGTATGTGTGTGTGAGTGTGTGTGAGTGTGCGAGAGAGAGAGAGTGTGTAAATCCTCAGCCACGCCTAAACATCTGATTTTTGATCCACTTTTCTGTAATTTAATTTACTAGGGTACGGTATGAATTATTCAGTTTTGTACATGGTGACATTACATGGATGCTCACAGCCACAGGCGGCAGCAGCAGTCAATCTCTCACACTCACGCTGGCACATTCCGGACACCTCTAACACTTCATCTCATTAACCCTTCCTGCATTTTGACTTTTAGTCACTGTGGCAGGGATGTTAATAACTCCTAAGGTGAGTTTGTTACTGTAATACTTTCCTAATAATGTGACTATGCTAGTGCTAGTGCACATACATCAACATCACCATGTTACATACACAAATCAACATGATTAAATGAATTTCCACTAAAGTAAAATAAATAAGTTGAACAAATATAAAATAATGGTTAAATAATGATAAGTTTATTTTACAATCATTATATTATGCACATTATGTACATACCTAACATATTGCATTAATATATGAATAATATAAATATGTAAAGGAAAATATTCTGACGGACAGGTGAAGAAAGATATATAAAGCTATAAACATAATGCTCATAGGTGTGAGTAGTGTCAGTGGTAACATACCTGGCCTCCCTTAATAAATAGACCTAGAAATTGTGTTCATTGTTCAGGTGTGTACAATAAAAACACATATCTTCTGTCCATGATCAAAAGACAAAGGTAGCCAAAAGTATTGAGACAACATATGCCATGTATTATAGTTCTCAGTGTGCAGAAAAAAGATTTCACTAATTAGTTGAGTTGAGCAAATTAACTAAAAACTAGTCAACACCTGGGGACAATGGTATTCAGCTTATGGAGCCATGGCCTGGGTCATCTCCAGACCTAAAGCCAATAGAAAACTGTCCGGAATTGAGCAAGTGACACCAAAATACTGCAATGTCCAACCGGATATAGCAGGTTTTAAAAAATAAAGTGCTTTATATCGTACAATATATTGATTGTTGCACTGCAATTTAATTGTATAAAAGAACAAATAATTATTATTATCTTGATTGTCATCATTTTTAAAAAGAATTTTATTAAAAACATTGAATATCACCTTTGGCTTAAACATTTTAGCCACCGCTTATCTATTATAACTACACATACACTAAAGATAGAGATTCTGTAAAAAAAAAATATATATTCTCACTGGTTTACATTTACATTTGGCAGAAGATCTTATGCAATTTCAGTTTCCATCATTGGATAGATCCTTACACTGGGTTCCTGGCTTATTAACTAAGTACAGTACGATCAGGCAAACACTGCGGGTTAGGCATTGGACTTGGATAAAGAAAAATTGGATGCCATTCCAAGTGCACAGGGATTTTATTTAAAGTGCTGATACTGGTTTTGGCATCTTTAGCAGTTTAATCCACACCTAGCATGGTCCATTGCATCAGGTCAAGACCGTACTGATGAGAAGGTCATATAATCTTACAATCAATACGTTCCATCAAATTTTCTTTTATGATGGACTAGGCTATGCACTTGGTAACTTGCTTTCCAATAGACAGATGGGCTCCTTCTCAGCATTATTTATGAAGTGCTTCAGCATTATTGCTGAGTGAACTGACCTGGGTGAATTGTATACTTCTGAACTTGAGTCCACTTCCACATGGGGTTTATTTTGATGACTAAACCTTTTCAGGGCTGAGCTGAAACGAATGCATAAACATTCTAGATATCAATTCCCAGACATAAAGAAGAAAAAGGTCAAACAGAGGTCTGGTCAAAGTGGTTAGTAAGACATTACACATTGATTGAAAGTTGGTGTGGCAGGTAAACTGGCAGTCTGTCAAGTAACAAATGACTGCTATTATCCGTGCTGCTGCTAAATCTATCCAAGTTGCTTCAGCATCACTGTTTGCATTCATTAATGGCTGCAAAATGGCAGACTGATCTATTTATTCATTCAGCTGTGCTCTTGAGGGATGCAAGCAGTGTTCTTCCTGTGTCTCCTCCCTTCTGTTCATTGTGTAGCATGAAACATGCTCGTGTTTGAGAGGAATGCATAAAAAGCATAGAGAAAAAGCACAGAACTGTCACTGTTATCAGTGTCTATTTGTGAAAGTGATATATTTTGCTTGAATGATTACCCCCCCAAAAAGTTGTCAGAGTTTTGTGTGCGTGTGTGCATGTGTGTGTGTGTGTGTGTGTGTGTGTGTGTGTGTGTGAGAGAGAGAGAGAGAGAGAGAGAGAGAGAGAGAGAATACATCATACTGAAAAGGCAGTATGTCTAGAAATGTTGAAATGTAATGTGACAGCACAAGCTTTTTTTCCTCCCTTTCTTTTCTCTCAGTTAGACAGACGTTAGCAATGCCTGCGCTCTCCAACCAGGACAAAAGATGACACCTAAGAGCACTTACGCACACACTCAAAACACACATGCAGGCACAGAGTGCTCATCTGCAGTACTAGCAGGCAGGAGTCAGATATTGCCTCTGGCTTTCTAAACCAAGCTTAACTCGGAGAGAATGTGAGAGAGACAGATAGATCGAGGGAAATAGATAAATATATCATCATAATGCTCATTTCTATGTGCAGAGTAAATGGTTAACCAGTTAAATCCCAGTGAAAACTGTTTGATCTATCTTAATAATCATGACTAGAGCTGGTGTTTATTTATCAGGTACCTCCAAGATTTCTCTTATCTAACCTCTCATCTACATGTCTTTAAAACCACTGTACCTGGGATTATTCTTTTAATTCCTCTGGTGCTCATCCAGTGTAATAAAAATAGTATTACAACAGTTAAATAAGTGGGACATCACATGAATGCTAATTAGCTGTCAAACCTTAAATGGTTCGTCATTGAAGCTACATAATATTAATATATTCATTGTGCCAATTCATGGTGTGTCTCTCATGACAAATAAGCATATGTTTTGTGTGCGGTAACCAACACAAATCAGTCCCTTTACATTGCTAATCGATATGATCTATTGATGTGATTGGCGTAAGTCAATATGGCAGACCTGTGGGACAAAAGCTAACCTTAAAGCAACCTGTGTGTACTCCTTAATCATTGGGACATCAGTCTTTATTGACTTTGTTCATCTTTTAGATCTCTCTCTCTCTCTCACTCACTCTCAACTGCTCTATTCCTCCCTTATCAGTGGTATTAACACAATTAGACAAGCAGATGTTTTGTGCAAACGTACCTGCAGAATAAAGACATTGCTAAAAATAAAGTTAGCATAGTTCTATAGAGGTGTCAGATAATTACTTTAAAAAGTCTACAGAAGAGGCTGTATAGTGGTGGAGGAGCTGGATCTAGGATATTTGCATTTGTGGACTCTTTAATTGTTCGCAGCTGCCTGGTCAGCCCTCCAGTGGTTTTATTTTTAGAAGGATCAAGTGTACTATTTGCATGATTTTCAGTGGGAGCTGAGCACAATGTGAAATGGCTGTCTGGTGTTCGTGAAAATGAATTACACTCACCTCTAATATCAGTTTCAATAGCCTCGTTTTGATCAGACAGTACTGGCTGAAGGTAAGCCTCATGGGATAGAACAAATAACACATGCACAGTCTCTGGGTTGTTGCTGGCTTATATGCTCTAAAACCTGTTCACTGTTTTCTTTAGATGAATTGTCTCAAGTGATGCATTTGACTTGGAGGAACCTGGAAGGTCAACTTGAAATGTTTGATCCTGTTCCTGGAGGCTGCAGTGCATTTAGAGGAGAGCTTAATTCAGAGTACATGGTGGAGTTTGGTACAGCTTAGTCAATTGCAAGGCAATATTATATTAGTTTTCAAAAGCATTCAGAAAGAAAAGCTAGAATTTTAAACCTTTCTTCCTAATAGGCTACAACATTATTTTAATAAGAAGAAGAACATCTAAACTGGATCAGGAATTCTGGGTAGCTTTTATTAAGTAATAAAGATGTTTGTGAATTTCATAACAAAATAGGGCATTTGCTTGTTTTGAATGGGTTCCTAAAGCATTTTGGAGACATCAGATGGAAGCAACTGAGAAAATTTATTCAAAAGTTTTCACATATTTGTCAGATACTGAAATTGGCAGTAACATAGCTACAGATGGGTAACAGATTAAAAGAAAAACTGGTGGCTCTGTTATTGGTTTAGATATTTTTCTGGCATAGTTAAAGAGAAAACAGTCAAAATGAGTATTTCTTCTTCTTCTTTTTTTTTTTTAAATAATATTTCCAGAATCTTCACCATGTTCTTGCAGCCCATTTTAAACAAAGTATATATTTAAATTACTATAGAATATATAATGCACTAAATTATGATTGCTATATTCTTAAACACATCTCATCCCAGCAATTATTTGCTTTCCAAATTAATCTATAATGTAACAATTTTCCAAATGACATCTTCCTACAATATGACCAGCAGTCCACAATGACAATAATGTATGCACTATAATAAAGTAATGGAATCTGGACAAGAGTCAAGCAATCATCATGCAAGAAGTGGTTGCATATTTGCCTTCTATAATCATCGCTATAGACTGACTGAAGGCTAATCAACATTACGAGGAACAAACGACGCAATTATCTTTCCAGTCTAGTTGTCAAGCCAAGCCATGTGTTTAATTTCAGGGTACAAGTTATTTGTGATTCAATCATTTATTTATGGGGTGGAGTTTATGAGCCAACTTGATGATGTGCAAAAATGTCCAAATTCCCAAATATATATATTTATATATATACACACAGTTTTTTTGCTCAATGCATTTGATTGAATAGAACAGATATATGTGCTCAATACACCCACTCATACTCCCCTATATGTGTGTTCTATATACAACAGCAACACACTGGACAACTGCCAAAACATTCGCATACATCTATTTCTCTCTCTCTCTCTCTCTCTCACACACACACACTGGCATGTTTTACAAGGACAGGCAGGACAACATGAGAACCTTCTCTGTAGACCCCTCAGCTCGCGGAGGTCGATAATTACACCCAGACTGCCAGTAGAGAAGCACAATTACGGAATTACTCTAAACACTAAAGCAACTGCGCCAATTCAGTAGTCAAGTGCATAGCTAAATGGCAAGTGAGGAAAAGAAAGGAGATTCAGCAGATAGAGAGAAAGAGAGAGAGGGGAGAGAATCACAGAAAAAAGGAAGGAGGAAGGGTTTGGATGCTGATCACTACAATGAAATGACAGATGCACCCCCCCCCCCTGAATGCACACACATGTACATCCATCCAATCACCCTCCCACACACACCCACAAACACAATGCATTCAGTGGCACTCTACAGACACCTTATTGTGCGATCACTATTGCCATGATATTTCACAGCAAAATCCATTCCTCTTTCACTAAGACCAAGTTAATGGTAGAATCTGAATCTGCTTCATTCCTATGTGCCTGGCATGCCAATGATAACTGGCACCCAGGAGGAAAGAAAGAAAAACTAATCAGACCAAAGCTGATCTCTGCTCACCAGAACAACTTAGGTTTGTTGACTTGAATTGTTGCCAGTTTTTTTTCCCCCTAATGCACTTTGATGCTAAACCACAGGGCTACAGCAACATTCCTTAAACAACGTTTACAAAGGTACTCAATCTTTTTTTGTGTGATTCTATGATGATTCAGACTTAATCCATAATTAACTATACATACTACATCACATTTTAAATTCAACTGCCTTGGTTACAAGTTCAGAAAAAAACATCAACTCCCTTACCCTGAAAAGACAAGAAATATCTGTTTGTCTCAAGGCTTCTTCTGATCTTCCTTTTTTCTTTTCCCTCGTCTGTTCTTTCGTTTCCTCAGCTTCTTCTGTGTCTTTTCTTACGACGCCACTCTAGCGCACCTCTCAGGATTACACACAGACCCCGTCTTTAGCCCCCAACCTACAGCACTGTGTCTTTATTACTGACACTGTGTAGGCATTCTACAGAGGATGGATCTGTGTGCTCTCCGCTTTCCCCCTCTTTCTTTCTCTCTCTCTCTCTCTCTCTCTCGCTCGCTCCCTCCCTCCCTCTCTCACTCTCTCTTGCTCGCATACTCTTAGGTTGGCTCTCTCTGTGTGCGTTCTCACTGTGTGACTGTTACTGTTAGGGATGAGTCCACTTAAGTGACATTAACAAAGTGACAGCAAAAACAATTTCTCTTTTTCTCTCTATCTCTCTCCTCTTATAACTCTTAGTCTCTTTTTCCTCTGTTCATTTCTTCTTCTCCCATCAGCATTTTCCCCTTCAATATCTCGCACACATAGTAAAATGGGCTATTTCACAGTCACCTGCTCCTTTGCCACCAAACAGGGCTGCAATCACATTTTCACAGTGATGCAGTGATATGATGTGCAAAGAAAATAGACAGTAGCAGCAGTCTGGAAGGTTGGCATAAGCCAACTTAAATACTCATTAAGTACTTAATTCATAAGGTTGCCATTCTAAACATTTTATTTAAAGGCAGTGTTCATAGGGCTACCAGAAACCTGCATAGGTATTCATGACAAGTGACATTATCCTAGATAAAAATTAATAAAGGCTTATGAAAGTGCAATATAGTCCGATGAACACTTTACCTGAGGGTATGCTAAACAATACCTGACATAACCCTATATGAATATTGATAAAGGCTTACACAGGTGTCATGTAACTATATGAATATTTTACTTAAGGTTTGTGTTCATAGGACTACATGGCAAATACTTAAGCCTTCTTAAGTTGGGTAGTCTACAGGGTGCGCAGTGGAGCTGGCCAGGGTGCTGAATGCACATTGCGTTCTCTTTCTCTTGGTCAAGTGAGAGGGTGGCAGATGGTAAGAGGCGCTGGCCAAAGGCCCATCATCACAGAGTACCATCCGCCACCCTCCCAGCTTCAAGCCCAGACTGTGCAATGAAAAAAGAGCATGGCGTCTAGAGAGGTTACCCGCATTGTCATGCGGTGCTGACTATGAGTAGTCCTATAGTGAGAGGAACCAGTGGGTGATGCGAGAGTTGGTGTCTTTAATCCTTGCCATCCACTGTAGGGGAATTGTGGTTAGCAACCAGCATGACGTGACTCCCAACAGGTAGAATTTCAGATCCTCTAAAGCCCACTTAATGGTAAGGGCCTCTCATTCAATGATCACATATTTTTCTTCTGGAGTGAGCTTCTTACTCACATACAGGACTGTTATTTTTCCAGGAAAATCCAATGAGACGACAGCCCAGAGCTCAGTTTCAAAGGTGTCCATATGGAACAGGAAGGGATGGTTGAAGTCAGGGTTGTGGAGGACAGGAGGACTTGTTGCAATGCCATTTCTGTCTCTGTGTTTCACTGCACCTTTTCAGGGTGTCCCTTCTTGAGCACGTTTGAGAGTGTTGCTGCCACAGAGAAGTTAGGCACAAAATGGTGATTTTAACTTTGATGTTTTTTTGTTGAGGGTAGAAACCGACTGCTTTCCACCTCTCTTTCTGATACTGGTTCTTTTTTTCGCTCCATGTGCTCTCGAACAATAAGGAGAACACAGCTGATCTTTGCTTGCATCACTAAAGAATGGAACAGGGAGGGCTGTTCTTCCCAGGCTTACTTCACGACATTGAAGAGAACATGCAGCCTCCTCCAAAACAGCAGTTCAAAGGGGTGAAGTTGGTGGAAGCCTGAGGGGTTTCTCTGATAGTGAAAATGACATACAGGAGCAGCTGAGCTTAGTTCCGGCCCCATTCATCCACCACTCACCATAGCATCATCCTAGGTGTCTGATTAAAACCTTTGAGTGCAATACGGAGGTGCAGTTCTGCCTCACCGGTAACAGCCAACAAATATCTGCCATTAATTTGGACATCAATGGAGTAGTCACATAGTCACACCATGGGCAAGATGTATTCATGGCCCCTTGCTGACTTTGCAAGAAGGCTGGCCAGATCTATGCCGATTCCAGTAGGATGCTGATATTAGGTAGGGGAATCAGCAGGACAGGGGCTGGTTTATACTGTGCCATCATCTGACAGTTGGCACCTCAAGTTCTTAACTTTGGCCCCGGCCCGTGGAAGTAACCCTTAATCTTTTCCATGTTTTGATGGCCACTGACAGGATGTGTAACATAGACAAATAGCATCGCTATATGGCCCTTTCCCTTGGGGCACCACCAAAAGATGGTGAGGTTCCTCTTCTCTCCATTTGGTAATACAGCATTCCCCTACAGATGAGAAAGTATAACATTGATATGGGGTTTTAAATATGGGTGGCCAAAAAACAATCAACATTGATTTTTGGGCAGCCATTCTTAGTCTCTCCCTCTAGCCCTAGCAGTACTTTAATAACCTACTGAGACAAGGAGAGAAGTGGATAAAAGGGGGGATGTTACTCACCTTCAAATGCAGTTTCTGCAGAGCGGTGCAGGGCTTCTCTTCTTGGGGGCAACAAATAAAGTAGTGGACATTATTCCAGATGCCTCATTTTGTCCTGCATGAGTGAGAGCATACAGTAGAAAATGCAAACTACAACGTGTCTACCATTTTCTGCAGGGATGTAAAAGCTACTGTATCATGCCCACAGTCTTCCTTTCCTCTCACGGGACGGAGCGCAGAACCCATTTGATGAATAAACTTTTCTTAACTTCATGGGCAGTAAGCTGGTCTGGCTAAAGCCATCTGTTTAAAGCCATCAGCCAGGATTTCATCCTTCAGCAGATTATAGTCCTTGGCTTCTTTGCTTCTGTGGGTAAAATAGGGACGCTAATGCCTCAGTGGGATGAGTATAGCGCTCTATTCGCGATTCAGCCATCCTTCCAAAGTTTCCAGGTCATCATGTGGCGAAAGCTTACCCAGTAAGCGCTGGAGGATCGGATAGGGGAATGTCCACTCCTCCTTGCTGCTGGAGTTGCAAGATCTCGGCCATAGTGGCCTGCAGCCCCCTTACATGCAGAAGGCATGTAAGGAACTGTTCAGGCTTTGGCTGAGCTTCTGGGTCTGTATCAGTTGTCTGCATTCTCCACTAGTGTAAAGCACTTACCAAAGCAAGCCAGAACACAGACACACCAGATGAGGGACAACAGCAGTCGTTCAAGGTCTGTCAGATGATAAGGAAGCCAAGGCGGCAGTCAAGTGGTGGCCCTTTCTCTGTGCTTTATCGCATCTTAGGGGATTTCCAGAGAATTTTGAGTTTGTAGAGAAGAGAGAGAAAGAGTGTGTGAACTCAGGTACCCAGAACATCTTTCACCAGTCTGGCATTGGGTGGTCCTTCTATAGGGCACTGATGACACCAGAACAGTGAATTTTAATCCGTTACCGGTGCAGTGAGTTAAAGCACCCTGCCCCTCCAGTGCTACAGCAGAGCCAGCAAGGGTGCTGAATGCACATTTCAGTCTCTATTCCTTGGTCAGGTGACATGCTGGCAGAAAGCCAGTCATCACACTTCAACTGACATAATTGTACATTAGTAAAAGCCCCGTGGACCTTTACTTGTGTTAAAAGGTTCTAAAGGGCTAAATCACACATGCATAAGACTTTTTTTTTTTATATTTATGTAGCTTTTTAAATTTATCTTGATGACTTAGGCATGTGTGATATAGTCCTTTTGAACATTACACAGTTAAAGGGTTCATATGGATAAATGGCATCTGGCATAACCCTGCATAAATCTACAAAAAAAAAGTCTTAGACAACTCACAAAACCTTGTAGGAATATAAGTTAAGGCTTAAGCTGGTGTGATATAATCTTGTGAACACTTTTCTCAAATGTAAAGTTCAACTGACATAACTATACAACAATATTACTAATTTATCCAGCAGTTAATCCTTAGTTAAATAGGTCTAATTGTGGACTTACTGTTTGGTAATGACCTTGCCTGGGCTGACATTTATTAGAAGCTCATGACATCCGACTTTGTAACCAGTGTACTTTAACGATGTCAAAGTCATTCCACATGACTGGAACGACCACCAAGGTTTTGTTCATCCGTTAAGTGGTTTTGGTCTTTGACTGGCAATAAAGCCCAGACATGGCAGGTGAGATGTCTACCACTGAGGATTTATAAAAAAGTCCTAGAGTCCTACTCTTACTCCTACTCATTATTGATTTACTACAACAGTTGGACTAAACATAGAAAATATAGTCATATTTTCACAATCTGAAGATATCTCAGATTATCTAATCTCATTTAAAATGAGTCTTAAGCATAATATACAGCCAAAACATGGTATTGGTGCTAAAAGTGTCCCAACTACAGTAGGTGAAAAAGTGAATTTTCTGATAGGATCATACGACACCAGTTTTGCTTTTTAAACTTTTACCAAAAACATCTCTCATGCTAAACACTTAAGTAGACCTGGATTTTTAATAATATATCTGTTCACAATGATTATTGGGCAGATTACAAAAAGCAATTTTAACTGAATAAAACAGTATAGTTTTCTGTTGGTTTATTGCCACAAAACATAGGGTGTGTGTCTAAGTTGAAGCATTTAAACAAAACCTGTGTTAGTAGTATGGAGGACTAAAGATGACATAATTATAAATAAATAAATGTGTGAATAAATAAGTAAATATAGAAATAAATAAATACATAAATACAATATA
>JAQMYK010000016.1:15239358-15252668 GCA_030014345.1 Clarias buthupogon
CTTGATCTCCTTTAGGATATTGAGAATGGATTTGACACGCGCAGGAGACAGCTGTGCCCGCATTGCGGTCGAATCCCGTGTGACACTCATAATATGTCGTACTTGAGCAGGAAAGAGGCTCGTTTGCGCTTCACGCCTGGCGAAAACCGGACCTGGTCAGGACTGGTTGGCCGACAGACCCGACCCCCACGGCGGGGGAAAAACCTAACAAAGGCCTGCTCGTAGAGCTTTGCCTCTCGAAACCTAGTGGCGGCGGTGTTTACGGCGTCGCCAAAAAGGCCGGAAGGCGAGATGGGGGCATCAAGGAGGAAAGCGCGATCCCTGGCCTTGATGCCCGTGAGGTTAAGCCACAGCTGTCTCTGTGACCATGGCAGCCATAAAACGGCCGATAGCACGGGCCGTCTGCTTGGCGGCACCGATAAATAAATCTGTGGCTCGGCGTAGTTCCGCAAACGCTGTGTCGTCGATAGACCCACCAGTGCTCAGATCTCTCAGTAGGTCAGCCTGGTATGCCTCGAAAGCTATGGTGTGCAGGGCAGCACCAGCCTGACCCGCTGCCTGATAAAGCTTTTCCCACCAACGAAGACCTGTCGTCTAACTTTGAGCGTTTGGGGGATTTTTATTTTATTTTATTTTTACGGCGAATCGAGGTGTAAGCGTTCGACCATGCGTGTTACCACCTCTAATAACTCCTGATACGCTCGCACATCCGCGGAAGCGAGAGAGAAAGTTTCTTCCGCTCCCTTCACAAGAAGCGCTGGAGCTCGCTTGAGAAGTGGACGGTAAAGGCTCATGATCCGGTGAGAGATAGCGAGAGAAAAGGAAGATTCCGTCTCATACGCTTCCGCCAGATCTGCACGCGAACCCCAGGAATGCGCCGCGCCTCGCAGTTTCATTTAAAAAAAGGGCTAAGCACGAGGAACTTTAATAGGGAGATCGCAATCCCTCAAGCCCGAGGATAGCGTGCTCTTCCCCCAAACACTGAAAACAGAAAGCGTGGAGATCGCACTCAGTGAGAAATCTTTTATCTGGAGGCATCTCCTGTCTAACTCTGCCATCTTTCTGGTGAGTAATAAGACACTTTCTATTTTCGCTTTCTTTTTGCTTTGAAAAGTGCTTGCACACACACAATGCGGTCTTTGAAGACAAAAAGACCTGAGGATGTTTCCGGTTTAGTCCTATTTATAACCTGCAGGTGCACCTTATCAAATGACGTCACCTGACCGAGGTTATATAAGCCAAAGTTTTTTGCATGTTTGACACACACTTGCTTCACAACCGGGCAACAAAGAGACGTTTCCCATAGAGTTTTTATGCAGCATCGAGCGTAGCTTTTGAAAGGGAACATCATGTTTGTCATCTGCCTGGTTATGAAGCGTTTGCACTATCGCTCGGAATTAACAACATTGGTTTCACTCTTTTGTCAAATAAGAAGACTTAGTGTTTACTGTACCTTACTGCCCAGAATTGAGGACCCCCATACCAAGTCCCAGCTCTGATCTCATCTCATGCCATACTATACCTCCATTCCCATGCCAAGCCCCAGCTCCGTCGCAGTGCCAAGCCGCAGATCAATCCCCCTGCCATGTTTCTGTTCTGGGCCTTCGTTCATGCCTGTTCTGACCCTTTGTTTATGCCTGTTCTGATCGTAGCCCCCATGCTAAGTCTCATCCAGCCCCAATACTCAGTACCACAGCCTCAGTGTTGTAGAGCCAAACAAAGTTTTTTGGGGATGTCCTGGACTACTGTTGGCGCTCCAGGGTAGCACATTTTTGGGGTAGTTATGAAAGGGGATAACCTCTGGAGGGTGCCTTGCACCCATGGACTCTTCATGATTCGTGTTTTGTGTCTGGACTTTTATGTTGAACTTGCCCTCTGGACTTCAATTACCAACATGTACCTCACCATAGCCATGTGATCTCAATTGTTTCTGCATGAACTCAGTTGAGCCTGTGTACATACTGTATGTAGCTTTGATTTCAGGTAGTTTCTTGTCTTGCCACCGATCTGTTTAGTTTACTGTTGTCAGTCTGTTGTTATTCTGTTTCCAGTTCCTGTTACTGTCTTGATTTTTGTTTAGTTAAAATAAATGTCACATCTGCGATTAGGCTGTGACTGCAGTATATTTTCTGACAAAAGACATGGTTGACTGACTCTTCCAAATTACTTATAGTATATGGGAATATTGGGTGTGTGAGTTTATGTGTTGCACCTCATCCACACTGTCCCCATCCTCACAGTTCTTCAGTATACGTTACTGCTCTGCCATGACCCTAAGGAGGGTAAGAGATACAGAAGGTGGATGGACGAATGAGTAAGTGGGTGGGTGATTTATTATGATGCTCAAATACATAGAATAATCCTCTGCTCTGGTGCAAGCACTTTAATCTTTTATTGAATCTAATCTCGGCTGTAGATTAGATTTAACTTTATTATCATTGTGCAAAGTACATACACAGAGTCAATTAAATGCAGTTAGCATCTAACCAGAAGTGCATAAGTGGCCTGTTACAATAAATAACAATGTGTTATAACAAACATAAGATGCAGTAAGTAATAAAGTTATATAGTAATATGCAGTGTAACTGTGCAACATTGTGCAGTGAATGTGCTGTAACATACACAAGGTGTGGTAGTTAATAAAGATATGGTATATAGATTGCATAGTAATGTACAGTAAAGTATAACTGCAACATTTTGCACTGAATGTGCTATAACAAACAGAAGGTGCAGTAGGTAATAAAGATATAGTATACATATATACATATCTATAGTAAGTATAGTAAGTAAGTATAATACAGTATGACTGTGCAAACATTGTGCAGTAGGTAGACATGTCTCAAAGATAACATGCTCATAAAAGTAGCATAATAGCATAATAATACGTATTTACATACAGTACTGTATATGAGTTCTGAATGATACTGTATATACAGAATCAATACAGGTGGAATATACAGTAGTGCAATGATAAGCATAGGTTATGAATGATGCAAAGATGCATACTGAACGAAGCAGTGCAATATAAACAGAAAGTGACAGTGTATTAGTGTATTAGTTAACACTCCATAATCAGCTGCTCAGTGTGGTAACAACCACAAAAAAAAGCTATTTTTTAGTCTGTTGGCACAGACTCTGAGGCACCTATAGTGCCTACCCGATGGAAGAAGAGTGAATAGTCCATGATTGGGGTGAGAGGAATCTTTGATAAGGTCTCTTGCCCTTTGCAGACAGCGATTCTTGTAAATGTCCTCCAAGGTGAGTAGCTGGGTGCCAATGTTTCATTTTACAGTCCTGAGCAGTGCTGTTGCTGTACCACACTGAGATGCAGTTTCTGAGGATGCTCTCAATGGCACAGCGGTCCAAGTTCTCCAGTATCCTAGAGCACAGATGGGACTTCACAGAAAGTACAGATGCTGATGTGCCTTCCTAAACGGGAAAGAAGACTTCAAAGACCATGTGAGGTCCTCGGAGATGTTGACTCAAAGGGACTTAAAACTGGTTACACGGTTCCATTTATGTGAATGGGAGCGTGTGTGTTTGCCAGCTTATCTAAAATCCACAAAGACCTACTTTGTCTTCTTAGTGTTGAGTTCCAGGTTTATACCAAGTTTCTAGGTGCTTGATCCTCCCTGTAAGCCGTCTCAGCGTTACCTCTGATCAGGCCCACCACCGTGGTGTCATCTGCAAACTTGCTAATGCTGTTGGAGGCATAGATACAGTAGGTGCGCAGTCATAGGTGAAAAGTGAGTATAGGAGAGGGAACAATATGTATCCCTGAGGAACTCCAGTGCTATGGTATACATAGGCTACATTATAATTATTAGTGCAAGTCTGAATAAAGAGATATTAATGAAACATGCTTCTTTTGATCTGCGGTGTTGTTGTAATTACATTTTGCAGTTGACTACTTCCCATCATGTTCGCTACAGTATGATAGACAAGGACAAGTGTTTAGTGTTTTGTTTTTAATATATGCCAGTGTTTTTTTTTTTACTCTGTACTGCCTTATTTGGTACTTCACATGTCCATTTACTTAACCTCAGGAGCTCAGCAGGCTGACAGATACATGCTCTTGCATCTATCCAAGGAGGCATCAATAATTATTTAAAACTAAAAAAATGCCTTATTAGAGCCACTATTTTAAACTTAACCTATTTACTAACTCATTACTATTATGCAGTTAGTGTTAATCAGTTTAACAGTGCACATCGTCTAGCAAGTACTAGCAGAGCCTTCAGCCACTCGCGTCAGCTTTTTAATTCTGTTTTATTATTTCCATAGCACTTTTAATAATAGCCATTGTCACTAAGCAGCTTTACAAAATCCAGGTGTAAGATTTAATCCCTAATGAGCAAGCCTGAGGTGACAGCTGCAAGGAGATGACATGACAAATAAAAACCACATTCTCTTCTCTGTTTCACTGAATTGTGGGATTATGTTTTCATTGTGGGGTCTGATACTCATGGACCTGATATGGACCTCTAGTTGTTCTGTCACAGAAAAAAAAAAAAAAACAGGATAATTTGCTTCCATTGTGCCTAGTGACTTTCATTTGACTTATTCATTCAGGACAGCATCATCTCCAGACCAGTTCTGAAGGCTGAAAAGAAGAGGCCGAGAGGGAGCATGGCGACATGGAGTTGCCAGGACATGCTGCCATGGTAACACCAGGGAATCATTTCTCTCTTTTTTCTTTTTTTCGAAAAAGAGCAAATAAGTTTTCTCCATTTCCTTTTCAGCTGAGCAATTTATTTCCCCACTGCCTGTGTTGGCATTTTGTGTTCCAGACACAACTAATTATGTCTTTTCTTCCAATAGAAAAGACTCTTGCTTGTTAGTGGTGCATAGTGATTTGCTGCTTTTTCAAATGTGAATAAGTTCAAGTGAACTTCTGAAAACATCGACCCAGGCAGTAAATTGAAGAGACTAGTTTTTACTTCTAAATTAAGTTCTTTAATGAGCAAAAAGACAAGAGAGATCCTCATCAAATCATCCTTTACAGCCATGTTTGGTATATACCTTAATGGGGCCAGGTGGTGTGATGCATACTAATGAAAAGATTATTTCACATTATTATTATTATTATTTCATTATTATAACCACAAAGCTTATAGTTATACATAACGTTGTTTAACAGCCATGGGCCAAGTTATGTCCTGTTATCACTTCACAAAATATAAGCCTCTAAAAATAATCAGCTTGTTTGTTTTGTAGAGAAGGTGGAAAAGTGTTCTGTCCTTGTAACTCTACCTTAGCAGATATCTTGAAGATGGGAGCAAAGTGCTGAAACTGGAGATATCTAATGCCTCCTTACAGAAAATGTCACCATGTCAACAACAGTCCCTTAAAAAAAAAAAAAATAATCACCACAAATATTTTTTTTAATGTTTATCATAAGGTGCAGTTTATATAAAAAGTCCACTATACAAGAACCTGTTACTATAGAAACACATCTTGTCTTTAAAGTATGCATTTATCATTCAAGATGGACTGTTGTTGTGCTTTAATATTAGCATGGTTGTTATGCTTTAATATCAGCACGGCACTTCTTCACACTCCAAGTAGTGCCCTTGATCAGGTATAAGAGAGGGATTTGGTATTCAGCCTTTTGTTAGAAACTAGTTAGCTTTGTAGCTTGTGTTAATCTTAAATAAAACAACACAGATGGTTCAGAGGCAATTTGGAATGACTAAGGAGACATAATTACTAAGGAAATGAAGTGCTGATAACAATGTTATCAGATGTGTTTTCCTGCTGAAAGTGCTTCCATGACATGTTTTGACTAGACTTGAGCTGCGCTCTCCTATTACCAGTATTGCAGGCCATACCAACCTGCGAACCTGCTATCTACTGTATGCTGGAGATCAACAATTAGTATAATTAATAACTGTTAGAACATGGAGTGATACATATAGTTAAATGGCCCAGTGCAGTTGTGCTCTATTATCACCACTTATGGGATGCCTCCTGTTCTATCAGATTACTAGGCCGAAACCAAGTGTTTGTATAACGTAATATTAACTAATATCAGGAAACTGGTTTTATTTTTTTATAATCATGTTCTAATTTCACATATCAGTGCAATGTGTACTTCTTATGTGTACAATAATTCTTTAATATACTCTGATAATGTGATTTGAGTGGAATGTGCTGGTATTTGCAAGAGATATAGTAAGACATGCCTCCAAGGAAGGTAAGAACAGACATTTTAAAATCTTAAGTATAAAAAAAACGAGAGCTGAAAGACTGGAAGAGGTATTGAAGAGATGATTTCTAACAGAACAGCATGAAACCCCAATCCAGAAAGATCAGAAGCTCTCTGTCATCATCTCAGGGGCACTGATGCCATTACAGCTCATTACCTTCTTTCACTTTGCAATCAACCAGGGAGTACTTGTTTAATGCGTATATAACACAACCATTTCATTAAAATAACGTTCACAGGTTTCTCATTGATGACAACCTTTGAATAGAATGACCTCATTCATGGCCTGTGTGCAAGTAAGGACATTAATTATCTGTTGCTCATTTATTTTCCTGTAATTCACCTGTAAATGTGGGAGCAAGACAAGCTATGCTAGTTCTCAAATCTGCACCAAAATGTCCAATTGAGGAGGGCAAAGCATGAGGCAAAAATGAAAAGGGGCATTTGGGACCATTAACAGACTGATAGATGATTGCTACATTGTTCAGTTGTGTCCTGTTAGGGGATCCCCAGATGTGCATTTGAGGTGAGTAGTCAAAGGTTTGATGAGTGTGGCTAGGAGCCAGAGGAGTTGTTTTCTGGCAAGCTCAGAGAACCAATCCAATTAAAGCGGAATTACAGAAGAGACATGTTGAGTTACATATCTCCCCTGTGTCTTCGTCAGCAATGAAATCTCAGGCAAGATCCATCTTGGTTGCATCTACAGCTTGCACAAGCAGAGAGTTGTGGTTTATTTTTCTTTTTTTTTAACTCCACCTGATAGCATTGGGTTTCCACTCCTTTTATGTGTGCCTACCCACAAAGACTCAAATAATCAAGTCTAATAGTTTAAACTGATAGTATGTGCAAACTGTCTAGATAGTTGACAGGGTGTAATAGTACTCAAATTCAAATTTGTTCGATTTGGTACGGGCTGTTAGGTTTAGTGTATGTCATGATCCAAGTGAATACAGTCTAGCTTTAACTAGTACTATGAGATTTTGTGGATTAATTCAAATTAATAGAACAGGTAGCACACTGCTGAGGACCTGTAGCAAAAGATTCACATATCATTTCACAGATATGGAATTGGTACAGTTTTCAAAAATCAGATAAATACTATTTAAAATATAACTCAGCCTGCATGCTAAGTGCTAAATTCCAGGTGGTATAAATAACTTCTGACTTTTGGCAGATGAAGTGGGAAACTGGACGTTCGGGTTGTTAGTTGAACCAAAACCATACCCACCCATGCTTTTAAAATCCAAGGTATGTAACAAAGCATGATGTTTGCATACTACTACACTTCTACTTCGCATTGATTATAACATATTTCAGTGGGGTGTAAACAATGTAGACTTGTGTGTAATTAAAGTGAAAGTTCAATGCAAAATTTCACTACAGTATTAACATTGTAAACAGAGAATACACATTACCATTACTTATATAAAACACATTACTATTAATTATATACATCAATTATATACAAATAAATAAAAAAAGTGACAGGATCATTGGCTCATTCATACTTGGGGGAGAAAAAGCTAGACACTCTAGTCTGATCCCACAGAAAAGGCAATGCAGTACAAATCTTGCAAACAAAACAATGAAGCCAGTTTTATAATTTTTTTGGAGCTATATATATTGCACATTAGAATGCATTAAAAAAAATTACAAAAGTCAATGTTGGCCTTGATAGAAAGGCATTAGAACTCTTAATGCATGGGGGGTGCAGAGCACAGCCTGTCACGGCTTTCAGGCAACCTGGCAAAGAGCCCAAAGTTACCGACCCGGCTTACAAACTCCCAGATCCGATTGAGCACCCATGGGATGCATCGGCAAGTTCAACCCACAGCACCCAAAGGATCTGCTGCCAATGTCCTGGTGCCAGACACCACTTCACATCTTTAGAGGTCTTGCTTAGCTGCCCCGGCGGCACAAAACATTATGAATACACAATATTGGCCATAATGTTTTATGGTGTAAGGTATAGCTGTCTGGTATTCACTATTGTATAGAGAATCTATGAATCTTCCCTGTTCTTTATTGTACTGAAGAAAGAAAACATCGTTTTGTTTCAGACTCTGTGTTTAGCCAATGGCAGACAGGTGGTCGGGAGAGGCAGGTGGGGAAATAAAGAAAGAGGACACAGAAGATACTTGTATGGTGACCATTTTGGATTGCTACTTTAACTGCTTTTTGTTGGTGGAACTGTTCTTTTGCCCTCAGCTGAGACAGATCTGTGACTAATAACATCTAATGACATGAGTTAGCTTAGGGAAATCCAAGATTGGTCCAGAGAGGGAGTGCAAATCTAGGCATATTTCTTCCATCCCCCACTGTCCATCTGTGCTGTAGTGCCCTCCATGTGGTCAGAAAACACTGGAGGCTGTTTACCAAGCTGAATGAAGAGTTCTACTTGTTCTCAACGCATACTGCAGTCAACATGTTATTTGTGTCATACTGTATGTGCACAGCAGAATCCCCAGTGTTGAATTACCTTTTAGCAAATATTTATCACTGGGTATTTTAATAATGTATGTAAATGAAAGCAAATTAAAATTACTTTAATACCACATTTTACCTCTGAGAATTAGAGATACACATCTTTGACATCATGACTACAGGGTATGTATTATTTTGGCAGACTCATACTTATACATGGCATGTTTGTGACCATACATAACAGACAGACAAACTCTGTTGCCACTACACTGGTTTAGTGCTGTGCAATGCCATCAGTTACACTTAATGTGTTATTTACAATTGCATAAAAGCTGACTTGAGATGTAGTCAACAAGTCACGACTCCTCTCACTTAAAAACATCATCTATATCCCTGTTTCTCTATATTCATAAATATCGGTAACAAAGTTTTCCTCTTTGTTAGTTTTTGTATATTTGTATTGTTACAAGAATTTGGAACTTGAAGTTAAAATATTTGTTCTTATTTGGTTATTGGGAGATATTTTTTACCTTGTTAGTTGATTTTGTTCTACATTTATACATTTTGCATGACAGCAAAACATGTAGTTCAATGTTTCAGCACTGTTATGCTCTCTTATTACCATTCATGGAATTTCTTTGGTTTAATCAAATCACTTGGTTGGCAATAACTGTTATAATGTGTTATAATGCATCCATAATGCAGATTCCCATTGTTATTTATAAACATGCACTACGCATGGGTGTCAAACTCAAATTCTGTCTAACCCACATAAACAATATGCTTTTAATCTCGCTTTAATCCATTTCTGATTGAAAGCTAATGGTCAATATATAGTCAGAGATATTCAGGTTAGGCACAGTTAAGAGTTTATTGCAAAAGTAAAGCAGATTGGGATTTTAAAGATATAGGGTATAACTGTCTCCTATTATTACCATAGTATTTTAAAAGGGTTTTTATGATAATGTCATTAATATGAAAAAAAGTGTTTAAAGGTAGATTGTGCCTTAGATGATTAAATTAAAAATAATGTTTCATCACTGCTCTGACTGCTGTCTGATATAACAATGTATAATGTATGCATTTATAGCTAATTATACAGATGGCCTTCATAAATGTTTTTAAATGCATTCTAATGTGCAATACATATATATATATACATATATATATATATATATATATACACACAAAAATTTTTATAAAACTGGCTCCTCTGTTTTGCATGTCTATCCACGGTTTCATCCTTTGACCTGAATGACTTAATCTGAAAGGTTCCCAAACAAGCTTATCTGACTAGGATGTAATCACCAACACAATGCAGGAATAGAGGACAGACATTCTAGCCACAGATACCTGTTGTAAACACACAGACACACACAAAGCGATAGAAAGGGAGAGATTGGAATAGAGAGAGAGAAAGGATAAAATAAAGGCTTTATAGACTGCATTCCCACATGATCTTATGTATATTTTCTGCTTTCTCTTCTACATGCAATATATTTTCATGTCATAATAGAGAGTGAAATTGTTTACTGTGTGAAGGAAAGGAAATGAGTAGACTCTGCTGCCATGGCGACTGAGCCCAGCAGTATCTAATGGCAACGGGTTGCTAGGGAGTCAGTTTGCTATGGGGAGAATGAGAAGTGCAGAGCTCGGGAGAAAGGGAAGACTTGCTAATGGATTCTTCACTACAAAAGACTCCACCTCTATTGCCTTTCAGATTCTTTTAAATGAGCATTAGTTGAAATGTGACCAAAAAAAAAAAAAAACCTTTTGCTTTAAAGATTATATTGCAGACATTTGCAATTCACTGCTTTAAACCTTAAAAGCATTTCAATGCGTATCATACTGTGTATGACTCTGTATGTGACAAATAATTTTTTTAAATTTAAATTAAAAGTGTGATTATTCAGTTCCAGCAGCTTCAGGAGATATAAAGAAAAGTTAAGTAGGAATTGTGGATTTTTATTTGTATGTTCTTGGTATAAACGCTTTGACGACTTCATGTTTCATGTCACAGTGCATCTTTTTCAACACAGTGTGTTTCATGTCACCACATAATTCATTGTCATTTTCCAAGAATCATGTCTGTAAAGTAAAGAAATTCATTTTATCTTAATTTTAGCACTTTTTTTACTGGACATACATGACAGCTGGAATGTAGCCACTGTTACTGTGTCACTAAAGGCTTTAACACTGAAATCTCATTCCCCTGAATATAAAGGAAGAAAGCATGCCACCCCTTTTTATAAACTCTTAGTTAAACTCCCTGAGCTGCTCCCTGCCTTTGGCTGTTGACACTCCGGATGGCTTTCTTTCTCAGTCTAGAGTACTTGTTGCAAAGCCTTAAGATTTTATCTGTGAACAAATGTTATTTGAACTGCTAGCATCTCATCACTAGGCACTTTGCTATAGTAGTCCTTCTTTGTGCCTTTGTGCTGATTTTAGGCACAATTATTTATATTGAGTTTCCAGGGTAAAGATAATGGACCTTATTTATCAAGCTGGAAATTAAGGGAGGCATGTGTAAATTGTTTGCATAAGTGTTTAAAACAAAAGTTTAGTATTCATGAACATCCTGTACATAATTTTTTTTTTTTATCCTACTCTTGTTCTTGAGTGTGAGCTTAATGGAATTTTTACCAAGACGCAGGTACAGATTATACTAATTGGTGGTGCAAAATCAGTTCTATTTATTAACCAACAGTAAGAGTATCAGATGCGGTAGGGTGGTCTGTGGCTTCCTTGTGAAGGAGAGTTGAGGTGCAGTGGTGTTGAGGTGCACAGGTGTTCTAGGTGAGGGAGCTTGATGGTGTGAAAGACCTGGTGATTTCCACCAGCATCAGTGTGGGGTGGTGAGGTTTATGTGCTGAATGGCAGCAGGGCTCATGAGTAGCAGCAGCAGCATGCCTACAATCAGCCCGTGCTGTTACTGGTCCAGTGGCGGATGATGTTCTCTAGAGGGTTGTCCGAGTACAAGAGGAACAAAAGTTAACAAACACCAGCATCACAGATAGAAAAAGTCCAGTTACACAGGTTTGGTCGCAGCAACCTTTTATAGAAGCCCACTGGCTGCGGAATGATGAAGGGAAAATTAGAATTAGAGACCCCCTCCTAGCCATCATGCTTCGCTCAGCTTCCCACAATACCAGTGCTGAATTGGCAATACTACCGTTCAGCACTACACCAATAGTTGCAAGAGGAGCTGTGTGCAGAGCGTTGATCCATCATCATTATAGGAAGACTAAGAATGGTTTAAATTCTTTAAATCGCATGTTTTACAATGTAATTCTAAATCTTTTTATAATGTATTCAAATGTGTATATATGTAATGTCTTTCTGTAAAGCTGCTTTGACACTATGTCCATTATTAAAAGCACTATGCAAATAAATTGCAATAATAAATTTTATTGAATCACATGTGTATTACCCTCAAAAGGTCCACTGTGGTTGCCAGCTTTTTCCAACCACAGCCGTACCGGCTTTCTGAAGTTAATACAGTGGCCGAGAAATGAAATGAAAACAAAACAGCAGCAGTAAGAATCTTCTTCTATAGTCATCTTCTATACCGCTTTATCCTGTATTCAGGGTCGCAGGGACCTGGAGCCTATCCCAGGAAACTTAGGGCACAAGGCAGGGTACACCCTGGACAGGGTGCCAATCCATCGCAGGGCACACAGCAATAAGAATCAACATGCCAAAAAAGGTAGGTGTGGTTTGCGAATGACATTCTTACCGCTGATTGGACAAGACATCTGCCACTAAAGATCAGCAATAAGAATTTCATTCACAAATCACACATAGGCATGTTGTTTCTCACCCCTGATTGGACAAGACATCTGTCACTCAAAATACACAGGAAGTACTGTAGCCACATGGACATTTAGATGTATTTTCATTTAAGGATTCATTTCAGTATTTTAGGATTATATATTACTTTGGACAACTAAATTGTGTTAAATGTGCTTTAAAAATTATTCTGACTTCACTTGATAGTACTTCTTGTATGTCTTGAGTGACAAGCAATAAGAATTTAATTCGCACACTATACCTTTTCCGGTTTGACTGAATTGTCGTTGTGTTTTTTCATTTGGTATTTTGTATCTGGATATGTTGTTGTGTTTTCTGATTTGTTATATTGTTTTCGGTTTTGTTATTTTGTTTTACACTTCTCAGCCACCGTAGGTTAAGGTTAAACATGTGTTGTCTAACCCATGACAGGGAACGATATGTTAGAATAGAATGAACATAGTTGATTAACAGATTGAGCTTTCCTCACTCCCACCAAAGAACACTTGCAGAATCTCTAATGTGGCTGTTTTGTTTAATTGTTTTTGAAAACATAATAACTAGGGCCGGGACTCGATTAAAAAAAAATCTAATTAATTAGTGGCGTTGTAATTAATTAATCGAAATTATTCGCATATAAATATTTGACCTTAGGTGATACTTGAGGCTCGATGTGCTGCGGTGATATGCGAATTCCTTGTTGCAGAGCTTGCACACAACCATGCTCTTATCGACGCTTCCATCCATTAGTTTTTTTTTATTATTTTTGGGTTTTTTTCCAATTTTCTCCCCTAATTCGTTTTTTATAACACAATTTCCCATCCACAGTGTATAATATATTTGAGTTTGATGTTAATTCACTGGCGGGCCACCAGGGGGCAATACCGCG
>JAQMYK010000016.1:15265566-15275630 GCA_030014345.1 Clarias buthupogon
TGATCAAGAAGACTCATTTGAATACTGATTCTGTGTTAAACATCTATGGGGCTGAGCCCCCCTTACCTGTAAATCCTAGAAACGCCCCTGACTACAGAGATTCGAGTTCAGTCCCATGCGGATTTGCAGGTGATTTTTTTATGATGAAAAATGTAATTCTAATAAAAAATTTTATGATGAAGGCCTAATATGAGCTTCCCCTGTTTCAAAAGCTAGCAGCCACCACTGGTGGGGACATATTTAGGTTCAATTCGCATGTCACCGTCACAAATTTTTTTGGGGGGCGACTGTACTAATGTTTTGAAATCAGGAATGTTACTTGTACTTTAGGACTTATCATCTAGGCACTAGTGAAACACTGGAATATGTACATTAGTGTAGCAGGAGATTATATAGATGATATAGGTCGTTTTTAACCAGATTACCTACTGTAAATACCTAAATAACAATCACAAAATCCTGCCCCTTCCCCCCATATTTGTATGCTTAAGCCAAAATGGCCTAAAATTTCAAATTAACTTGTTTTTCTTTCAAACTGAAAAATTCAGCCAGCTGTTTCATGTTGGAAAAAATCTTGTTCCACTTTAAATCTAAATTCAAACGAGTCAGTTTGACTGAAATGGAATAGCATCACATTGTTAATTACTATGAGCAAACTATGATGCTCTCTAAGTTAACACTTACAATAACTAACATCTGTTTTAATCAAAGTTTTGTCTTTTTAATTTACCAAAAGTCATCATCTGCATAAATAAATGTTCATACAATATTCGCAATAAATCAAGCCCACGATCATCCGTATAAAGCTTTTAGGAATTTTCCATTGCAACACTGGACAATTATGTTGCACTAGTCTAAGAATTGCCACTTGGCAGACCATGGACCAGATACAGACTCCCCAAAGTGGATGCAACCACCCACCTTCCCAACCGACTCAACAAGCAATCAAATAAATAATTGGTCTATTTGTAGTTCACCAGTTTTGTGTTTTAAAACTGTTACAAGATTTGGTAGCAAATCCTCCATTGCAGGTTTTCCTATCATAAGCATTTATATACACTATTTGTCTAAAGGCCAGATTAAACCTCAGGCTAGCTACAGGGCAAGAGTCATTAAAGGAGCGGTTTCTCAGAATTCCAGATTTTTTTAAGACCATCTCTGGCTTGGTTTGCAAACTGGCAGCTTGAATTAAAATAATGAGACTGAAAATAAGGTTTAAGGAGAATTAAAATAAGGAGACTGAAGACAAATTTGTAGAGCACTATATGTTATTTGCATATCTGGATCATTCTAAGCAACTAATTGCATGCAAATGGATTTTTATTTTCTTCAGCTGAATACCTCTGCACTACTTTGTGTGTTTGTCATGTTAGTGTTTCTAATACAATTCTATACCATGTTGCTGGTGTTCATAGATTGCTTTTTTCCTTTTTATCTGCCTGGTATTGATCTTTCTAAGGAATCAATTTTTAGGTATTTAGGCTTCAGGAATCTAATCTTTATGAGAACGTTCTTAATAAAAACACTCTGTGTGGCTCCCATGTACTACACCAATACACAGCTGTACATTTTGCACTAAGGTGAATCTACACATATGCAGCCTTCTTGTCATGCCGTTACCTGCTCTTCTACATCTCACAATTTGGCTTAAACATCGCTGTTCCTCGGAGTGGTACTGCCCTGCCGCAACAAGCTGTTTCCATCATTGTTCTGCCCTCCCACTGCCTGCCTGCTTGTGGTTGCTATGATACGTCATCATAAACACACTGGCTTAGAACACAAATGTGAAGGAGAGACAGAGAAGACTAACTACACAGTGCGGATTAAGTAAAGCCAGGCCTGTGACGTCCTCTGAGCTCTGCATCATATTGAATTAAATCATGTTAAATTTTACGATAATGCCTTTTTGTGGACCTTTTTTCCAAGGTGAAGGATTTTACTGATTGACAATATAGCACAATATAGTGAATAATTTGTTGGAATAAACTCATCAGTTGCTCCCCCACCACTTTCACAGTTCGTCTCTGTCTCCAAGCTGGACAGCACAGTTGAACTGATATCTCAATTACAAGACGTGATTTACATGATTCAGTTTTCAATTCTAGTTCAATTCCAATGCCAGACTCCCGCCCTTGTAAATAATGAACCAGTGGGTTGAAATATTATGGACTCAGATTGAAACACAAGCAGGCTGTCTGTCAAAAAGCAGAATGGGAAATTTTCTGGTCAAGTCAACGAATAAGTGCATGCAGGAACATTTCTCTGCCTTCAACACTCACATTTTGAACTGCAGGTCACATTCAATTGGAAAACATGACATGGTCGGCATGGGGGCGGGGAGGGGGGGGGGGGTTCGGGGGTAAATCATCTCATTACCAGAATGTGTGGCAGGGTTCCTGGAAGAATTTACTCTTTCCAAAAACCTGGGGCAACCATGCTAGGTATTTCTTACTATTAAAGGATTTAGAGCAATCATCTTGTCATTTTATGCTTGAAGATAATACCCTGTTGTTTTGGGAAAATATTACTTAAGTAAAAAAAAAATAGTGGGTACAGAAAGTATTCAGACCCCCTTAAATTATTCACTCTTTGTTATATTGCAGCCATTTGCTAAAATCATTTAAGTTAATTTTTTCCCCTCATTAATGTACACACAGCACCCCATATTGACAGAAAAACACAGAATTGTTGACATTTTTGCAGAATTTATTAAAGAAGAAAAACTGAAATATCACATGGTCCTAAGTATTTAGACCCTTTGCTCAGTATTTAGGAGACGCATCCTTTTGATCTAATACAGCCATGAGTCTTTTTGGGAAAGATGCAACAAGTTTTTCACACCTGGATTTGGGGATCTTCTGCCATTCCTCCTTGCAGATCCTCTCCAGTTCTGTCAGGCTGGATGGTAAACATTGGTGGACAGCCATTTTTAGGTCTCTCCAGAGATGCTCAATTAGGTTTAAGTCAGGGCTCTGGTTGGGCCATTCAAGAACAGTCACAGAGTTGTTGTGAAGTCACTCCTGCGTTATTTTAGCTGTGTGCTTAGGGTCATTGTCTTGTTGGAAGGTAAACCTTCGGCCCAGTCTGAGGCACTCTGGAGAAGGTTTTCGTCCAGGATATCCCTGTACTTGGCCGCATTCATCTTTCCCTCGATTGAAACCAGTCGTCCTGTCCCTGCAGCTGAAAAAAACCTCCACAGCATGATGCTGCCACCACCATGCTTCACTGTTGGGACTGTATTGGACAGGTGATGAGCTGTGCCTGGTTTTCTCCACACATACCGCTTAGAAGTAAGGCCAAAAAGTTCTATCTTGGTCTCATCAGACCAGAGAATCTTATTTCTCATCTTGGAGTCCTCCATGCGGACGTTCATGTGTCTCGGGCCACTCTGCCATAATGCCCCAACTGGAGGGCTGCAGTGATGGTTGACTTTCTACAACTTTCTCCCATCTCTTGACTGCATCTCTGGAGCTCTGCCACAGTGATCTTTGGGTTCTTCTTTACCTCTCTCACCAAGGCTCTTCTCCCCCGATAGCTCAGTTTGGCCGGATGGCCAGCTCTAGGAATGGTTCTGGTCGGCCCAAATGTCTTCCATTTAAGGATCATGGAGGCCACTGTGCTCTTAGGAATCTTAAGTGCAGCAGAAGATTTTTTGTAACTTGGCCAGATCTGTGCCTTGCCACAACTCTGAGCTCTTCAGGCAGTTCCTTTGACCTTATGATTCTCGTTTGCTCTGGCTTGTGAGCTGTAAGGTCCTATATAGACAGGTGTGTGGCTTTCCTAATCAAGTCCAATCGATATAATCAAACATATGAGTGTCACAGCAAAGGGTCTGAATACTTAGGACCATGTAATATTTCAGTTTTTCTTTTTTAATAAATCTGCAAAAATGTCAACAATTCTGTGTTTTTCTGTCAATATGGGGTGCTGTGTGTACATTAATAAGGAAAAAATGATTTTAGCAAATGGCTGCAATGTAACAAAGAGTGAAAAATTTAAGCGGGGTCTAAATACTTTCCGTACCCACTATATATATACATATATATATATATATATATATATATAGTTATATATAGTTATATATATATATAGTTATATATCACTTTCTAGGAACAAACATAGAACTCTTAAATATGTGCTTGTAATATTTTATTTTATTCTCTTCCTTGGCATCTGATTGACTTTAATATGTTGTCTTGTGAGTTTTTGTTTGCACAATAATGTTGCGTTAAATAAAAGAGACATTTTATACACTGCCAGATTTCCACAGATGCTACAGGCAATGCTTACTATTGATGTGACATCCCCTAATAGTCCTTGTTTGCTTGTTACGATGTCGCTAATGGGCAGTGTACTATGTGCATTTGTGAAACAAATTTCCATCTGATTCAGAAATCACAAGAATATGAGTACGTCCCATTACTTTAAATGGCCCTCTGATCTTTTCATTACTGCCTCTTGGTTGATGCACAATATATTTAAATAAAGCAGTCTTCAGAGAAAGAGGAACATTTTCACAATATTAGAAGAGAGAAAGAAGAATTTTCTGAATAAATTACATATGCTTTCCTAAAGCCACTTACACAACAAGGTGTGTGCACATTCCAATTGTACATAACTACAGTATGAGGGTTAAATGAGCCCTGTTGGCTCATTTCATTGATCACTAGGAAACAAAGGATTTGGTAACTATCCTGAGAGACCATGCTCACCACTCATTTTTGTGTATAAGGACTCTACAGTAGGTAGGCCCATGGTGTGAGATTTAATTGACAAAGTACAGCTAAGGGGTTTTTCTTCTTTTTTGTTATAAAAGCAATACTGAAGTGGAAAGAAAGGAAAAGGGAAAACATAGTGGGCAAGCAAGAGGATGTACAGAGACAAGCTGCCAGCATGCTTATTCAGCCCATCTGCTCAAGAGTCTAGCCAAAATTCTTGCTAGATCTACGAACGCATACCCTGTGAAAATTAACTAGAAGCTGATTAGCTGAAGCAGGGATTCAGCTGTGAGTCCCAGCTATGACACAGCACCTATGTATATGATCACGTAATAATTGTCAAATATTCACCAGTCTTGCAACATGTAAAAATGACCTATAAAAGACATAAACTTAAGATGGGAAGACATGGGAGGAGACTTCAGAAAGTGTGCTTAGTATAGAATGTACATATTTTTGCATTACCACTTAATACATACTTGAAGGTTGAATAAGTGTAAGTTGAACTATTACAATTACAATTATAATTAAGTTATATTTAAATAAAGCTTAAATGCATTTAGTTTAGAGTGCTTTTTTGTACAAATGCCAACTAATTTAAAAAAATGTTTTTAAAAGATGATCAAGTGTTATTTTGAGAATCATCAGTTCTTCAGCCAGGGTGACCTGTTCAGAAATTTATGGAATAATAGAAAGTAGTAGGATAGGTGTGTGGACACATGAAAAAGCACATCACTGCTTATTGGGCTGTTCTGTATGCTCAGTGAGAGGTCTCCAGATCTGAAATCCAATGAAACACCCAAATGTGTTCCATTGGTTTCAAATCTGGTGACCTTGAAGACCATTGAAGAACAATGAACTCATTGGCGTGTTCATGAAACCAATTTAATCGTTTAATGGATGACTTTTGTTTTGTGACATGGTGTATTTTCACACTGCAAGGCACATGAAGGGGTGCACATGGTCAGCAACAATACTCATCTAGTCTGTGGCATTCATGTGATGACTGATTGATCAGCCTGATTGATGACACAAGGTAGGTGGGATCCATGGATTCATGCTGTTGTTGCCAAATTCTGACCTACCATATGTGGGCTTAAGCAAAAATCAAGATTCATCAGACCAAGCTAATTTTTATAGTCTTCAACTGTACATTTTGGCAGCCTCAGGTTTTCTTTCTTTTCAGGGCTGACAGAAATGGAACTCACATGGTCATGTATTTTGTAAATCAATTAAAAAAGATAATGACCCTTCAGGAGTCCATATGAAAGCTTAAGGAGTGATATACAATCCTGTGGGTTAACTAGTTTGCTTTTGTTCTCCTTATTAGCTGGTTGCTTGTGAGATACTTGTTATTAGAATATTGTACCAACAAAAAACGAGTTTTCTATAATGTAATATTTATAAGCTATTAATAAGATATGCTATATTGCTGTACTTAATATTGTACTACTACATTCTACAAAATACTACATTACTCTAATATTACATATTTTTGAAAAATATTCAAAAATTTTTACACTTTATGAATATAGAACGTGGACTGACTGCTGGTGTCTCACTATTTATTTAATCTTTCCAATTCTGTTTTATTTGTTCATTCTGTTCAATGATTGTCAGGTACTAGCACTTAAAGATGCACTATTTTATATTTTCCTTTGTAGGAAAAATTGCTATGTTCAGAGCACAGGGAAAGCTACAAATATGGGGCTGTATACAGTACTAATGTGTATTACTAATAAGTCAGTGAGAAATATAACATGATTATTTTAAATCACACATTAATTATTCTTTGTTTATCTTGAAAGCATTATATAATTATATAAAATGCAGAAAATACATATTAAAAAGTTTGTACACTCAATATAATATTAAAACTATTAACATTAGAAATTAACCTAGGTTTTAGGTTCCTCCTAGTTCTCCAGGGTGGCTTTGGCCCCTCGGGCATGATTCCACAAGACCTCTGGGAGTATGCTGTAGATCTGGCACTGGGACTGGGTGGTGCACCCATTGTGTACAGGGTGGGGGCCTTTGTCATCAGGCTTGTTTGTCCAAGGAACCTGGGGAATTTGGACGCCAGGTCAACAAATTTGAACTTGAACAACAAAAACAGTCAGTTGTTATTTTAAGACACAGAAATCAATCTGGAATAGTCCATGGAAGTATTTGTCAAGTGCATTTTCAAAACCCATCAAGCACCATGATGAAACTGGCTCTCATAAAGACCTTCCCAGGAAAGCAAGACCAAAACCTACCTCTGCTGTAGAGGAGAAGTTCATTAAGTGTTATCAGCCTAAAATCACCAATTAAAAGCACCTCGGATTAGAGCTGTTATGAAGGCTTTACAGCTCATGAGTAAAAGATACCTCTTAACATTAACTGTTCAAAGAAGATTATTGTATATTTTGGACACCTTCAGCATTGCTTTACGAAGAAATAAAAATCAGGAACGACCATGGAGTTAGAAAGTGATCTCAAACTTTTGAGCAGTAGTGTACTTAAATTGAAATTCAAAAAGGTAGGTATACAACCCAAGTTAATCTCTTTACAGAACCAAGCTTAAATAGCAGACATTTTGTAAATAGATTAAAAAAATAACCACAATCTGAGCACAGACACACTCTATTATATACTACTAGTAAAGTAAATATGCAAATGCTGTAACCGAAAGCAATGAATACCAAATACTATAAATTTGCTATAAAGGTAACCATGTTGTAAATGATTGATCAGAACATTCCACTTTCCTCTAAATCTTTCGCTCACAATATTGTATGTTTTTTGTTTCTTATCCTATAAAGGTTTCACAATGATCATAAAATTTTAATCACAGCATGACAAGATAAGCCTGAACAACAACAATAAAAATTCTTGGATTTTTTATTTGCAGGATGGTTTATCAATGGCATAGCAATGGTATAACGTACACGATTCAGACCTAAGATTAGATTCCAAAATTTGAATGACAAATTGACCTATCATGGGAAGTATAATTTCAAACTTAGCGAAACTTCTTTGTTGTCATTGGGTGGGCCAGAAATTGCTTTGAAGTAATAATAATAATAATAATAATAATAATAATAATAATAAAGAAATAATTAATTGTATATAAGATATAATTGCATATGGATATAAGCACAAAGATATCCATCCAATAATTCATCCATGTTCACTTTAGAAATGATTACAAGCAAGTGTCCATCTAGCAGATAAATAATATGTTTAATTTTTATATAGATGGTCACACCTAATTGAATTTTGAATATTTGAGAATAGCCAGAAAATTTTAATATTTGAGAATAGCTAGCTAAATACATTTCTCAATTCAAAAATATCACTGTTCCACTAGTGGTGTTAAAATGTTAAAATGTAGTACTTACTGTAATATTTCAGAATAGAATAATCATATTTACAGATTGTTAAAGGTGAGACATTCATTTTAGGCATTTTTTAATCAATTATTATCTTTCCAAATGAAATAGTAGCAATGGATAAAATCTCACTTGGACTGTATATTTTCTGCATATCCAATACAGCATGTTGCAACATCCACATGGAAGTGTCCTGCAAACCTGAATACATTTACATCTAAATACCGGCAGACACTTTCATCCAAAGTTACAAGTGAAGTGGAATTCAATCCAAGCACAGAGCTGAACAGTTGACATGGCATGCCTAGAGCTTTAATTCACTTACAGCTCGTAGTGCAAATCCACTGCCTTGAAAAACCTTACAAGTGAGGCAGAATACAATTCTTGCAGGTTAAGGACTCTATGGACCCTGTAGTATTTCACTGAAGGACAGAGCTACTGTATAGCTCTAGAGTCTCCACTGTCCATGTGAATTTAGTGCTACCAGTGCTAAAGAGGAAGCAGTGGCTTGTGACCAGAGAATTCGGTGGGTTAGGATGGCATTAATAATCACACAGCTTTAAATAAAATCAGTGTATCAGTGGAAAAAAAACCCCGAACCAAGCTCTCAAAAAAATCTGCCATTAGAAAAAGAAAGCAAGCAAGCATTATTAATATACAAACTTTATCCACTCCATAATTGTCCTTGCTTTCTCCAAATGTCTGCAATATATCTTAGAATATGTTTGTGTGTGTGCACATTATTAATGTACAAACTTTATCTACTCCATAATTGTCCTTGCTTTCTCTAAATGTCTGCAATATATCTTACAATATTTTTGTTGTTGTTGTTACATCAGAGTCCCACTGTTTAGCCTTTGCCATTGTTCTTGGACATTTAGTAGGTTTAATACTCATTATTTGCTTTACAATAAAAAAATATATATTGAGAGCCACGGAGTAGTTTTAAACTAACACAAGTTGGCATAAACATGTCACACTTTCTTTAATTCTCATTTTTAATTCAATTCAATTTTATTTGTATAGTGCTTTTAACAACTGACATTGTCGCAAAGCTTTACACAATCGAAGGAATTATTTAAGTTTGTATGAGATGTGAACGTATATGAATTAAAGTGATAAGACTTTCTCTGATAAGCAACCCGAGGACGACGGCGACAGTGGCAAAGAAAAACTCCCTGAGATGGTAATAGGGAGAATCCTTGAGAGGAACAGGGAACCCATCCTCATTTGGATGAAATGGATAGCAGGGATTTATCATACTGCGTGAGACTGGAAGTTCAGTATAACAGGAGATGTGTTTAAGTTAAAATTGAGTCCAGTTCATTATTGGAGGCTCAGGTAGACTGTAGGAAACTCCAGTCCTGAACTATCAAGCGATTGAAGTCACAAGTCCTCAGAGAACAGCTGTCTGCATCAGCCGAGGACAGGTCCGTCTTCGTGGAAAAATGGAACCGTCTCCAGTCACCACACGCATCCCAGGCAGACCAGACAGGGCATCCATGCGACGAGATCTCCAACCAGAAGCTGGAGGACCAGGACGAGTCAGCTACAGGGGGGGATCAGGGGGTCTGGATCACTGGCAGCTCAGGAGGGACATGTATAGCTCAACAGAGAGACAGGTAGAGGGAAAGAGAGAGAGGGAGAGAGAGGAGAAGAAAGAGAAGAGGAGAGAGCAGAAGAGAAGGAGAGATGGCAGTTAGGTACTGTATGGTCACAGTCAAACAATGTATAATGTGAATGTATATTTAGTACAGAGTGCAAGCAGGGACTCCGGCAGGACTAACTATAACAGCATAACTAAAAAGGAGAACCAGAAGGAAACAGACATGAGGGCTCCCTGAGATGTAAAGCAACCAATCACTTCACCATCAACAAACTTGAGTGATCAATGGGAGTGGGGAAGACAGCATCTAAACATACCAGTTCACCATAATACTCTACGTCCATGAGTCCCCCAGATCTGCTCCTT
>JAQMYK010000016.1:15305742-15329285 GCA_030014345.1 Clarias buthupogon
GAATAATTTCCCACGGCACACCTGACGATCTCTCACGGCACACTAGTGTACCGCGGCACACTGGTTGAAAAACACTGGAGTATTACATCGGCATGCGAATACTCCACCACACAAATCTTTCCTTAAGAACTGAAGTTTGAGAAATTTGCCACGGCACACAGAGCATTTTAGGCATACATACCACCGAATGGAGCCAAACCAGGCCAAATCAAGCATTGCCTAAGTTGTGCGCATATCTGGGAGCCGTTCAAAACTTGTTTGTTTCAGTGGAAAGCCAAGCGAAACAAGTTTGTGTATTGTTTGTGGGTATTTTGCATTCTCTGCAAGATTTAGTAAAGACATAGCACCATGGGTCCCAAGAATGTTAGCAAGCCCGGCAACAAGAAAAAAACTAAGCCACTTTCAGTTTAGTTTTTAAAGCAGCTGGTGCCAAAAGGAATCATAAATTATGGTTAAGTGAGATTTAATGTTTATTTATTTCATATCTTACTTAATTTACATTGTTTTAATTGTTTTTCATTGCAAAAATATGATTAAATGTTAGAAATTGGTAATATTGGTAATATTTTTGGGTGGCTGGAACATATTATCTGCATTTCAATTATTTCCTATGGGAAAATGCGTTTCACAATACAAAATTTCACTTTAAGAACTCACCTCCAAAACGGATTAAATTTATATGCCAAGCTACCAATGTAATTGCAAATAAAATATTTAAATTGCTTATAAAAAATATAGTTGTAATCTTACCCTAAAATATTACTCCCAGTGAGGACTTAGGAATTAAGAGTGCCAGCAATAATGAAAGGGCCTGTTAAAAATAGTTAACTTTTCAGTCATCCGTGGGTATGTTCCAAAACCTTTTTAAATTAGCAGATATTAAACCACTAATTAAGAAACCTGACCTTGACCCCTGTCAACTTTCCAACTATACAGTAGGTCGATATCAAACCTCCCTTTTATCTCCAAGGTCCTAGAAAAGCTTTCAAGAACTGTATCAGTCAGGATTTAGGCCTCATCACTGCACAGCATCTGTTAAAGTAGTTAATGACCTTTGATGAGGGATGCATCTCTATGCTTGTGCTACTTGACCTTAATGCAGCTTTTGGCACCATTGATCATAGTATTCTCCGTCATAGATTAGAAAATGTAGTAGAAATTAAGGGAGCTCAGATGCTATTTGACTGATCAGTTTGGAAATTTAAATGGTGACTATTCTGCATGTTCTCAAGTGAAGTTTGGTGTTAGACAGGGTTCGGTTTTAGACCCACTGCTATTTTCTCTTTCTCTCTATTTTCATGCTTCCTCTGGAAAACATCATTCATAAGATTGCTATTAGTTTCCCCTGTTATGCTGATGACACAGACACACAGTTAAATGTCTCAGCAAAGCCAGATAAGACAGCTTAAGCAATGAGTGAAGGACATAAGAGAATGGATGCAAATTAATTTTCTTCTGCTTAATCCTCACAAGACAGAAGTACTGGTATTAGGACCACATGCAGCTAGAAGTAAGCTTTCTAATCTCACAGTAACTCTGGATGGTTTTATCATGTACAAAAGTAAAAAAACAAAATGCTTGGTGTGATTATAGATACCAATCTTTCATTTGAAGTATATAATATTACCAGGACAGCATTCTTTCATCTCAAAAATTTTGCAAAGATGAGTAGTATATTGTCACAAAACAATGCAGAAAAATGTGTTTATTATTGTATATTATTGTATGTATTATTATTGGATTATTGTAACGCCTTACTGTCTGGGTAACAACTAGGTTGTTAAACAAGCTTCAATTAGTCCAGAATGCAGCAGCGAGAGTCCTCACTAAAACAAAGCAGATATGATCACATCATCCCTATCTTATCTACACTGCATTGGCTCCCAGTGCGGATATGGGGGACTCATCGACATAGAGTATTATGGTAAACTGGTGGTGGTTCAGATGTTGTCTTCCCCACTCACATTGATCACTCAGGTTTGTTGATGATGGAGTAGTTGCCTTACTGGTTGCATTACTTCCCAGGGAGCACTAATGGCTGTGTTTTCTTCTAGCTCTCCCTTTTAGTTATGTTGTCTTAGATAGCCCTGCTGGAGTCCGTGCGTACACTCTGCACTAAATATACGGTACATTCACCTTATACATCATGTGACTGTGACCATTTCTATCCGTTCTCTCTCTCTTCTTCTCTCTTCTCTTCTCTCTCTCTCCCCGTCTTTCTCAGTCAAGCTACACCTGCTGCTCATGAGCTGCCAGTGATCTAGACCATCACTGCCCGCTGGGCCTGCCTGACTCGTCCTCGTGCCCCGGTTGTAGATCTCGTCGCATGGAGCCTCCGTGTGGTCTGCTTGGGATGCATGTGGTGACTGGAACTCAGCTGATGCAGACAGCTGTTCTTTGAGGACTTGTGACTGCAGTCGCTCAATAATTCAGGACTGGAATTTTTTACAGTTTTGTACCTGAGCCCCCAATAACAAACTGAAATCCATATTAATTTAAACACATCTTCTGTTACTGTATATTGAACTTCCAGCTGCCTAAAACACAGTATGACTGCAAAACAATTCCCTGTTTAGTCTGATTCCTCACAAAGTTTCTTCCTATTGCCATCTCAATGAGTCTTTCCTAGCCACCATTGCCCTCAGCTTGCTCATCAGGGACAATCTGATAATTTTCATTCATACACATTTTCATAGTTTTCTTTTGATTCTGTAAAGCTGCTGTGTGACAATGACCATTGTTAAAAGCGCTATTCAAAATTTTTTTAATTGAACTGAATTGAAGAACTGGGCTTATTAGCACATCACAATCCTACTTGGACCTTCATATTAACTTAAGTAATAAAATTACTGAGTTTGTATTAACTGAATCTACAAATCTCTCTCTCTCTCTCTCTCTCTCTGTTTCCTGACTATGAACATGCTATCATGCTAACAATTTCAAACACCTGCTTTTAAGGAAGGGTAGTCAGACAATAATGCGCAATAGTCAGCACCAGTTAAAATACTACACACCATTGTGGTTATGTAATACAATGCCATGCAGAAATGTACTCTCATTTACTTACTCACTCATTCTCTATACCACTTATACTGTACTGGGTCACAGGAAACTTGGAGTCTATCTCAGGGGCCCCTGGCAAGAAGCAGGGTACGCCCTGGATGAGATGCCATTCCATCAGACAGACTCACATGCTCACTCTCAAACTAGTGGCAATTTGGACAAGCCTAACCTGCATGTCTTTGGACTGTGGGAGGAAACCAGAGTACCCAGAGCAAACCCACCGAGCATGGGGAGAACACGCAAACTCCATGCACACAGAGCCAAGACGGGAATTTAATCACCATGGAGGCTACCCATAGGTGTGAATGTTTGTGCATGGTGTCCAAACCAGGTTGTATTTCTGCCTCATATCCAGTGTTCAAAGGATAGGCTCTGGAATTAACTATGACATCAAAAATAGTCTGTTGTAATTCTGATTTATTAAATGCTTCTGCAAAAACGTCTGAAAGCTTAGAAAGTTTTAAGTGGAAACTTAAGAATTGAAGTTATTATTAGTTGTTTACCTTCTTTTAAAACTCTGAAATTTAAAGGAAAAATAAATGAGAAAAATACTGTATTTAGCTTAGGGCTATTTCTATCTGCTCTGCTCCCCAAATCCCATCACTTTCTCACAAACACATACACACACACAAACAAATATTGCACACTGACAGAGCTGGTGCCTTTGTGTTTTATTAATGGGAAGATCAGATGCTGAGGATTGCAAGCATCAGGCTTCTGTTGTACCAGCAAGAAAGTGCCGAAGTGAAAATGAGTCTTTGCCTTATAGTATTGGTGATGGCTTGTATCAGTTGAAATGGGCTTTTTGGTATGGACCAAGAATGCCTTATTTTAAACATTCAGCAGATAAAACTGCTATATAAAAATATATATTGCAGGAAAAGAGTGAGTTTTACTTTAAACTTTCTCAAATAAGGAAATTTACAAACCAAACTGAAAAAATAAAATCAGATTATAGAATTACTGTGCAATAACATAAGGTTCATATTTCAATCTGAGAAAAAAACAATACCCTCTACACTTCTTAAACACCTTTAATTTAAGCAACCCCATGATGCGGAAACCATAACTTTAACTGTGCTTAACGGTGCCCTTTACGATTACTGTCTAAATCTGTTGTGAAACAAACTATAAACTAAAAGATTTTAAGAGAAGCTGGGAAAATGTTCATACGTTACATATAAAAGGTGCACCCATGTGTGACATGGATTATCCCATATATAAGTGTTTGAGGACTAAATTTCATGATTTCTTGCTTGAACCTTTTAACAAATCAGCATTGCAAACCCAGAGAACATGGCTTCAGAAACATGGCTGATAAGCGACACACTCGACTCGCTCAATAATTCAACAGCTGTGATGAAGAATAGCCTAAGGGCCTGACTGCATTTAACAAATCCCTCCAGTCTCATGAAGTATTTTAGGGCTCAATTAACAAAAGGCTGAAGAAAATGTCTCTAATTAATGTGGGCTTGAAAAAAAAAATGAAGTGCACTGTTATGCCTTCCTGAACGATTACTGCTGTGCTATGTACCTTCAGCTAATCCTATTAACTGCTGTGACCATTCTCACTCTCCACATCGGTAGAAATAAAAGCTGGAGGGTTAAAGGTTGTTTTAATATTAATCAAGTTGGCTTGGTGTGGAAGGGGTATACCGTTATATGATTTTATGGAACAGGTTGATTGAGAAATACCTAGTAAATGTAACTTATTGACACTTATTTCCTTTTGAAGTGGGTGAATTTATATGCAACCCGGCCAAAAAAAACAAACAAAAAATGTCACCTGGATTTAACTAAGCAAATAGTTAAGAGCCTTCCATTGGATAATTACTGCAGTAATTACTGTAATTGTCACGGAAACACCAGGCTCCACCCTCAACCTTCCCAATCACCCAAATTCTAAACACACACACCTGAACCTCATCACCAGCACAAGATAAATACACCTCACTTCCCGTCACCCAGCGTCTGATCTCCATTACGGAAAAGGACTCCATGATCGGCAACTCACAGCGAACGTTCTACGCCTCGTCTCCTGCCCTCTCGGCTAATCGTCTCTCCTACCTCTGTGTCATGTTCATCATCCTTCCCGTCAGTAATCATCCGTCCATCAGCTCCGGCACCATACCAGTTACTCTCTTTATCCACATCTCATTCACAACCATACCCCTTTCATTATCAATAAAAGCACCCGTTCGGGTTTTCTGCATTTTCTGGAGTTATTCCGTGAAAGTAATATGGTTTAACTTCCAACAAGTTATTTAATCATAGCTTCTTATTTCTTAAAACAACCATATCAGAAGACATATCATGTGGTCGTGGCAAAGATGTTACTCTGCTTCAGAAGGGTCAAATTATTGGCCTGCATCAAGCAAAAAACAAAAAAAAACAACTAAGGAGATTGTGGAAACTTCTAAAATTGGGTTCAAAACAAAAAAACGCATGTCACAGTCGGGCCAGGCTCAGAATCAAATCAAACACCTCGCCCCCCATCTCTGGAATACTAATCAAATCCAAACCTTCAAAAGCGCACACCTCACAGTCTTCAGTGTCCGGTCTCGTAAGAACGAAAGTGGACCAAATCGCCAAGAAAGTAAGACGTAAATACATATCAAAATTACTTACCTGTTCCCCTTGTTCTCTTCAGAAGTATTTGCTGTGTGTTATCCTGTCTGTCTCCCTCGTCTCTGGCTCCGTGGCTCCGTGTGTGTGTGCCCTTATCCCTCGCCGGCTCCTCAGTGTTCCCAGCGCCGACCTCGTCACTTCATATTATCCACAACAACCCAAAGGAAAGGATCAATCTCACACGCTCTTCCTACGTAAAGTTATATCCTGCATTTAGAATCATAGTGCATAGTCCTGAACCTGCCGTGCTCACTGTAAATAAACTATGCTCATCCTGATAAAACGTACCATCCTGTGTCAGTCCGACTTTGTTACAGAAGCACGGACCTTAACAACAAAACAGGATGAGAACCCGATCTCATCCACGCGCTGGTGGAGCAGTTACGCCGCCATTACCGGGAACATCCAATGGCTCCTCCAGCTCTTCTTTGGCACCACCGGTACCCAGCCCCATTGCGCGATCAGTGCCATTCTCTCGCACGGTGGGTAATTGCAAGGGATTTTTACTCCAATGTTCTCTCACGTTCACAATGCAACTCTCTAATTATCCTACTGATCAGAAATCGTCTATATCATTTCCCGGTTGTCTGGACCCGCGCTGCAGTTGGCTGAGTCCATTTGGTCACAGGCAGGACCACTAACCACATCTTATGAACTCTTTGTCTCACATTTCAGGGAGGTATTTGAACAGACTGACAGTGAGGGGACGGCCGGAGAACAGCTCTATCACCTCAGACAAGGTGACCAATCTGTGCAAGACTATGAGCAAGCCCTGATCACCACATATCGTCAAGGGCTCGACCCCAATCTGCGAATGATGCTTGCCACCCTTGACGACTCTCTGGGAGTAAAACATTTCATCCACCTGTCTATCCACTGCTCAGCACGTCTCGCTTCCTACCAATCCAGCACCCACAATCCCACAGAGCTCCTCCAAACTCTGCCGGCGATGTCTGGGAACCCAGAATCTACACTGGAACCCATGCAACTGGACAGGGGCCGAATCTCACTAACTGAACGACAGAGAAGGCTGACCCAGAATCTCTGCCTGTACTGCGGTACTGCGGGGCACCTCAGCCGGGAGTGCCCCACTCGACCTCCTCGTCCCATGGTGAGTGTTTGTCCTCTCATATAGAACGACTACAACCCCTCACCACACCTGTGAACCTTACTGCCTCCCATGTTTCTATTTCAGTGGCGGCACTCCTCGACTCTGGGTCAGCCGTGAACTTCATCTCTGGGATCCTCTGTCGGTAGCTCAGGCTCAAGACCACCCCGACGGAACGAACCTTCCAGGTCCAGTCAATAACCGGTAAACCACTGTCCAGGAAATCTGTATGTTCATCCGCTGGTCCCATTACCCTGCAAACGGGGCTACTCCATCAGGAGGAGATCAACTTCTTGGTTCTGGAGGAGTCCACGGCAGAGGTGGTCTTAGGACGCTCCTGGCAGTTGAAGTACGACCCCATCCTTTCTTGGACCACAGGGGAGGTACTTAGATGGGGAAAGGTGTGTTCACCAACCTGTTTCCCCACACTATTATTAAAATCTCAAGTCCTTAGACTACAATCTACAGTACCACCATTGAAAGCCCAGTAGAAAAACTGTCCGCGGAAGTGCCCCCACAATACTCTGCTTTCAGGGATGTGTTCTGCCCCAAGAGAGCAACCCAACTACCTCCACACCGTCAATGGGACTGCGCAATAGACCTCATCCCTACCACGAGGGCGAATCTATCCACTCTCCATCCCAGAAAGAAAAGCCATGGAGGAATACATTACAGAGGTCCTCCAACAAGGCTTCATCCGTCCGTCAACATCCCCCTCGACATCAAGTTTCTTTTTTCGTGGCAAAAAAAGATGGTGGACTTCGGCCATGTATAGATTTTCGTACCCTCAACAAAGCCACAGTCGAATTTCGTTATCCGTTACCCCTGGTCCCAGCAGCCTTGGAGTGTCTCAGAGAAGCCAATATATTCACTAAACTAGATCTTTGCAGTGCATACAACCTTATCCGTATTTGTAAAGGGGATGAATGGAAGACGGCCTTCATAACACCTACAGGGCATTACGAGTACCTGATGATGCCCTATGGCCTTGTCAACGCCCCAGCCGTTTTCCAAAACTTCATGCACGAGATACTCCGGGACTTCCTCCATCAGTTCGTGATATTTTCCAACATATTTTCCAAATCCGAGGCTGAACATCGTCTACATGTCACGAGGGTACTCCAACGATCAAAACGCGGTAAAAATGGACGAAAAAAAGTATCCGCCATTACCAACTGGCCACAACCCACGAGTAGTAAAGAACTACAACGCTACACAGCCAGTACTACAGTATCACAGCCAGTCCGTTAACCTCCCTGCTCCGAGGTAAACCCCGAGCCCTGAAATGGACCCCAGAAGCCACCGTCGCCTTCCATCCACTAAAACAGGCATTCATTTCGGCACCCATCCTTGTACATCCAAACCCCGAACTTACATTCATAGTGGAAGTAGACGCCTTCTCTCGACTGCACTCAAGGCACGAGGGCACACCATAATCTGGCGAGAGGTGGTTGTTTGTGAAAGAGTTATATAGAGCAGAGTAATGAATGAAATGAGAAACAGGTGTGCTGAGTCGGTACAAGGATTAGATAAAGAAGACGATCTGGTCTGTTCTGCTGGGAAATCTTAAGTCTTATTCATGTGGATTTTCACTTTGATATATACCACCTACCTAAACATTGTTGCAGTCCAAGAACACCCTATCTTAGTAATGATATTGCTTAATGGCAGTGGCCTTTTTTGAACAAATAGATGGTATGAAGGAATGGTGTGACAAACTTAAGAGTTCAAGGTGTTAACTTGGGCCTTAAAATTCCCCAAATCCCAATCCAATCCAGAATCTGTTGGATGTGCGAGACAAACAAGTTCAGTCCATGAAGCCCCCACCCCACAACCAGGAGTTAAAGCATGTGCTGCCAGATAATATCTTGCCACCAGATACCAGATGTGGAGTCCATACCTTGATGGGTCAGAGCTGTTTTGGCAGCACATGGGGACCTTCACAATACGACAGAGGTGGATTTAATGTTATAGTTAATTTTGGTGTATGCGTGTATATATGACTGTTTAGTTTAGAATTGCAGGAAGAATTCAGTGGCAGCACTCTTGTCACTGAGGAGGATGTGGTTGCCAGGGTAACAATACAGATTTTCAGAGAACGAAGCCTTGAATTCATATAAGGCCGAAGTAGGAAGAAGTTGTACAGTACACAGGTGTAATAAATATAACAAATCATATTGTTAATTCACATCATACCACTATAGTGTGTATGTAGGGTACTCCTGTCTGAGATGGATTAGAAAAGATCCCCATATCTAACGTTTTAGTAATTTATATAATTTTTATTGTGGTAGTAAGCCAAAAGGCCTGGACTTGTGGACATTTCTTATCCGTGCTTGTATTTAATTTTAGCATGCTGAAAATAAATGAAAAACCTTTATAACTTTTTAATATGTCTGTTTGCCTGTTGAAAATGGTTAAAGGAGAACTCCCCCCTAAAACACATTAAATATTTTATATTACAATATTTATGATGCTTGTATCTGCTCCCTATAGATTTTAATGAGGACATTAAGAATGATATAGTCTTACTGTAAATAAAATTTACATTGTGCAGCTATCACACTTGAGTTGTTTTAGGCTAAGTATTTAGTGATTTTTTAAAGAAACAGCATAATTTTTGTATTGTTGCATTTATCCAGTTAAAGATTGACAATATACACTCATTCATTGTGTAAAGTTTTATTGATTTATAGATTATGTATTATTTATTTTCCTTTTTTTTTATTAATATAGTCATTTAAGTGTTTGCTATAAAACATGATTTTTGTGACTAGCTTTAGCCCAAATTGTTTTCAACTGTCCTGTCTGCTCCTCCTTCTCCCTGTGGATCACTATAAGCATTTGTTGCAGTTTAACCACTAAATGCAGTAAAACCTCAATAAAAACTTGGAATGCAAATTATTGCATGATCCTGATGATTGTGGTATTATTATAAAATGTTCAGTTTTGGAACCTTTTAGGGGTAGTGGTAGCTCAGTGTGTTAAGTCACAGTTCCTGATCAGAAGGTCACCGGTTCAGCTTTAAGCCACAGCTCCGCCAGGTTGCCGCTGTAGACCCCTTGAGCATGGCCCTTAACCCTGTCTGCTCTGACCCCCACTTCCTAACATGATGGGATATGCAAAGAAAAAAATGTCACTGCTCATTGATGTACAGTATATTGTACGTGACAAATAATGGGTTAATTTTATGTTTGAGTGTAGAGATGAAGAGGATATGTTTTGTTTAGTAACAACCTAGCCACCTAACATTAGTAATCATGAGTTTATGATATGTGTGTTATGATCATAGTGAAGTACATGGCTAAAGTTATAGATTTAACTATCTAATTTGTTAAATTACAAAAGTTAGGTTTAGCCAAAAATGGCATGAATACCACTATCAGCAGGTATTTAAATTGCACAGTGGATAATTATAAAATAAAATAATTATTTATAAAATAATTTCCCTTCAAGAAGTAATGATGTTTAATCATCTTAAAATGCTTCAAGACAAATCATTCAAAATTAGAGCACTACTTTTAAATCTATAAGTACACGCTGTTACTCTTGCTGTAGACAAATTTCTTTATGTTAATATAAAAAAGGTTCCAGGACCAACAAATGTTACTAAAAAGAGCTTTGTTTCTGATGAAAATAACATTTAATTTAAGTTATACAGTTGATTTTTATTCCATGATTGCACTTTCACATCACAAATCACATCACCGGCACTATGATCCCAGAGATTCCTTTGTCTTCAACAACTATCAATAAATCCTACTATAATATGAAGAATTCATTACATTTCTCCCCACAGTATGTGAAATCCTTACAGCTTTTCAATAAATCTTCTTGTTTTTAGTCACTATTAAAAGTGGTAGGAAAATGTGCAAAGCATGCGTGTACAATACCAGTCAGTTTGAGTTTCATGAGTGTGCTTCGCCTCTGGCTATGCAGCCTTCAAGAGAGGATTGGATATACCAATGAGCCAGAGAGACTAACAACTCACAGCAGAAATCCGAACAATTATGCACAACATGAATGTGTGTCAAGATGTCAGATAGCCTGAACAATTCCATAAATAATTTAGGCTTTTAGGATAAAAGCGCAACATCACTGCCAGTTCCATAGGGGAAACGTGTGTGTGTGTGTGTGTGTGTGTGTGTGTGTGTGTGTGTGTGTGTGTGTGTAGAAAGTGGCATGGCTGGATGAAACTGTTTTATATTTCATAACCTGTTACTCTCACTGTAGAGGAATAATGATTTCTCCCCGGTTGTCTTAGTCCTAAGCAGCTATGGTCAGATATGAAATGAAAGAATTATTAGAAATAACTGGCCCTGGTTTGAACCAGTTGACTTTATTTTAGGATGCACATAAACATAAAATATTTGCGGTGTGGTAAATGGAGTGTAAGTGTAATAAAGAGAATGATTTTTTTATCACTGTAATTGATTGATTTTGTATTTTATACATGATGTCTCATCAGCCACATCTCTAATCTATAATTTATGAATATGGATGTACTGTATCTCCCTTAAGATTAATCACACTTAACTCACACATCTCTGCCGTCCTGTTACCCATCAGACGCATGAAATATTCGATGGAGTAAGGATATATATCTTATATATACACAAGTTCTTATATACTACTTTTTTATGTTTTATTCAGTTGATTCACCTTTAAGAGCTGCATTCAGAAACATTAAGATTGTAAATCCCAGGCAAATTAAGTCATGTTGTTATGTTGAAAGGATGTTGTAGCATGGTTTCACCAGTTTTAGAGAAAGTGTACGAGAGTCTTTGCCTCTCTCTTGAGAGTGCCCTAATAAATTTAATTAATTAATTATTTCATTAATTAAAAAAATAATAAATAAATTATAGTGCTGTGTTCTGTGTATTATCATGTTTGTTTTTGTAATGACAACAAAGGCTGCACAGTGACAGACTAGAGTTGAAGTGGGACAGTGAAAGAGGCAGAGAGTCCAGTGTCTGTAGAGTTACAATTGCTATTCCGTTTTTTAAAATTATTATACAAAACCGCATACCTTGAAGTTGTATTTCTCTAAGACCACAGCAATTTTTCAAATATTATTATTATTATTAATAATATTTTTTATTATTATTACAGGACATTTTTATTGAATTATACTTACATTTATTGTCATGAAATTTTCTAAACAATTCGAACAATGTTTGTTGTAACAGTAAAAAAAATTGCTTGTCACATAACATGCTCTGTCCTGAAGACTTGCCCCATGACAAAAAACTTTAAGTAACACAGCAATGAAGCAATGGCTAATTATACTTCCTCTTAAATTAATCTTCACAGATTACATTTGTATTGTTATGTAACACTTTTTAAGTAGTTCTATTGTTGGTCTGCCATACAAGTATCTGGGATTAATTTATTACAGTAGAAACAACAACATATTGGAGTGAACGGATTATTATAAGCCACTAATTTTCCATGCATATAACAGTAAATTATAGCTGAGCAATTATAGAAAATGAATCCACACCATCTGGTGAATTCAGATTCAAGAATTCAACTGTGTGTCAAGACATCAACACTTTCCAGTCTCATACTATATAATAAGAGAAGTCATATTAATAATGTGAGCTAAGTGGATTGATGAATGTGACAGATTTTGCATGTTCATCTAGTAATCAGTAAATGTAAGTGACAATGATGTGCAGAATAAAATGTTTGTTTTTTTCACAAATGCTTCAGTAATGCATAGGAGACCACGAGAATTGTAGCACAAAATTACATTATCAGAGCTGTAACCACTAGGGTCGTGCTTCAAACACCATACTATCATACTAAATAGAATGCCAGAACACCATCTGTGTCTAAGCATATTACTTAGTGTGTATTATCTAGTTTGGAACAAAGCCATGAATGCTCTCTGAATGTGCTCTAACTTGGCACACACAGCTGTAGGATTAATCTGCACATTAAAGCAGGATGCCATAAAGCCCATGGTACAAAATGTGACTAGCTTGTTATAAAATATCTATATACAATGTATAAAGTGTGTGTCTGATTTAAGGAAAAGCATACACAAGCCAGCAAAGCAAAATGCAAAACAACATACCAGAGTCACTGTTTTTCACATTAAATTGTCACTCATCTGTATTCAGGTAGCAAAAACCTTATCTTAAGTGTAAATTAAGAGTGAATCTTCTCAAAGTAAAAACATTTCAAAGTTCCATTCCACTGAGAAATGCTAAAACATTATTCATTTTATACATAATAAATAAGATATTCAAATTGTATAAACATCAGCATTAGATATCAAAGATGTCTCTTTATATGTAACCTACTGACAGGCTGTTTCAGTAGTCGCTGCAGGTTTATTGTAGTAATAATAATAACAATAATAATAACAACAGCTAGAAGAATAAGATTTAGAATAAAGTAGTGTAAAAGCAATTTCTATATATGTTTATAGTTAATTGCGTTAGGCTGAAGTATTTGAATAAACACATGGTGGTCCAGTAGGTCAGGAACATTTCCAGGTATTTCTAGGTTATTTTAGAAATGTGAGATGAGAAGGACCATTGATTGCCCATTGTTACTCCAAGGTTGCGTGTGATGACTGATGGCTAAGATCTGAGATTTGGTTGTGATTAATTATCTCACTCGTTATTTTTATTTATATATAAGCTTATATGGAAGAGCTGAGTCACAGGTTGTCTGCAAGAACCGTCCCGTCACTCTCACAAAAAAAGGTTTTTCTTGAGTTATGTTTACTGGGTATTCCTGTCAGACCTAATTTATATGACAGGAATACCCAGTAAACATAACTCAAGAAAAACATTTTCAGACACGTGACCTTGCGGTGACCTTGACCCTGATTGGATCAATTCCAAAATCGAATCACTTCTGCTACTGATTACGAATTACAAACCACTGTCTGTTTAAATATGTATGCTTATATAAGCATATGTATATAATATGTAAGTATGTAAGCTTCCAAGCTCTAGCAAACTAACACACTATCTACCCCTTAAAACACCATAAGCAAGACTTTATCAAAAGAATTACAAGCTTACTCTGGGAAATGACTAATTACTCAGTAAGCATCATTCAAACCTGTCTCTCCAATCTCATCTCCTGAGTTAAAAGTCCTTCACTGTGTTGGATGAACACAGGCCTCATCGTCATGCTTTTCTCCACTGATTACTATCCACTCAAATATGTGTGGTGAAATTGTCCCTGATTAATGATTTTGCTGTGTTCTAGGGAGTTAGCTAAATTTGCCATGTTTTTTGATTGGGTAATTCAAACATTACATATTTGTTGACTGCTTTCTATAAAGTGTAAGCTACAGTATGCGCAATAACACATAATTGTGTCAGGATCATTTACAAACTGAATCGATCAAGCTTATCTGTTGCCCTGTGATACAATAACTTGATCAAAGCAAGATATTGACTGCGTGCCCGCAAGCACACCCAGCTTTGAACATGTAATTTAAGCAGACTGTTTTAATACTGCCTGCTAAAATACTAGCTCCATATTCACCCATGTTCAAAAATGTTTATTTATATGTTCATTATAGTCACAGCAGTTATATCTAATGAGTTTTCTTAGATCTGCACACACATAGGTATGCATGCCTTGTTCATTAGTCAATAGACAACCAAACGGACAAAAAAAGTTTTAGGTGTGAAATGTGATTGCCCAGGAAATTACATCATTACAATGCTATTTAGTTTTATGACCCAATTAATGACAGCAAAGTAAACAGGATCTTACCCCTGCTGTGGCACTAACAAAATTTCTTTGCTTGCTCTCTTAATTTGGACACCTGCAGAGGGCATATATACTCAAATACACTTAAATTTCCAAAGACCTAAGGGATAAATATAACACTTACTGGGTTATTGCATGCCCAGCCTAATTACAATTAAATTCACTTACTGAATTTTGTACTTTCAGGCCCAATTTTCGCCTCATGTCTTCCTAGTGGGTCCAAATGCCCGTGTCACTTTAGTCACTGTTCATACTGAAATTCTCAGAGGTTCCAGCAGTGCTTACAAAAATTTCCTAGCATGTAAAAACTGAATTCTATCACACAAAAAAACTAACATGGATATGAGCTATGAATAATTATAGTTGTTTTTGTGGTTCTTTCAGCTTCTCCAATCAAGGGACTGCCATAGCGGACCTGATCTGCACATTCAACTTGGCACAGGTATGGCACTGGCTGACCTTCCTGATGCAACCAGTTTTTAGGTGGCTCCCATATCACCATAACAAGGGGTCAAAACCTGTAAATGCTACGTCCAAAACTGTAGATGCTGGCACCTCTGAATGCTTTATGACTGAAAATGCCATCAGTTCCTCACTGTGAGAAAAATGAGTTTGAACCCCTTAGGAGATTAAGTAACATGAGTTAGGATCAGCAAAGTATAATGTTATGCTGAATCCCAGACTGCTTTATAGGAAAAATGGACAACTCCATGTGTACTCTGCTTTCTTACATTATTTATTAGTGATCAAACAAATCCCAAGGCATAGATCTTACACACTTATTCTAACAGGATTATGGAAAACATGTACATAGACACAAAGCTAGGCTTATAAAGGAACACGCCAATACACACAACCCAAACTCCAAAACATGCTGTACATACTTCATACATTAAGGATATCTCAAAGCTAGATTTATCACATATCTACCATATGTTTAATGTTAATGTTCCAGCAATGCCTGCCTAAGCTTTCCATGACTTTTAACGTAGGATTTCCCCTTTTTTTCCTTTCTAGGGACCCACTTTTTAAAAATGACATACATTTTCTTCATGATTTATAAATACTGCCTTACGGACTGGGTCATGATTGTTTATGTGCATAAATTAAAGTTACTGTTCATTTTTATTGGCATTTACACATCACTTTATTACCTTGAAGGGTAAGCCAGCCATTTCTGAGATAGGCTACATATGATAAAAGACAACCTCATATGTATGTGTAATTGAAAACAATAAAAGTACACTTTAAATAAATGTGGACTATCTGTTTTTATTTCCTCTACTCTCTTTGCAACTCCAGGCAGAATCATGATAGAAACCCTGACAGTGGTAGAAAACTAACTACCTCCCCCGTGTGACTGAAAGGTGAACTGCAGACATAAATCGTGACAAATAGCGACCAAAATATAATCAACCGGCGACTTACCTGCGACCAAGTGTCCTGACCCAGTGTTTGGGAACCACTGTTTTAAAGATTAAAACACATTAACGGAACAATGTGTTATTTGCATCCATGTCAGATCATTTGCTGTTAAAGATCATTTTGGATGTTTGTTGGAACAGGTGCAACAGCACCACCTGCACGATGGCATGAAGAACTAGAAAGGTACATTTTCTGAAGAATATGTGCGAGGTGCTTGCCGTGGCAAAACTCAGGCTTCTGCGGCTTTTATAATGACAGTGTATGGGATCAATTGCTAAAGTTAATGCTAGGGGGTGGCTTGACAGCGTCACAATGATCCTAAGAGCATCACTGGTTGCATGGGTAAAATGAGTCCACCCCCATGTCTCTATGACAATGTGTTCCACAGTTAGGTTCAGTTTCAAGGGTCCTATGGAAGTTACTCTAGCAGGCAATGCAACTGTGAGCACCTCCTGTTTTAATGGGGAGTACCTTCATCATAATATGTCAATGGGGCAAGTTTAGGCGCCTCTTGCGCCTCAGGGGTACAACTTATACCCACTTGTAGGGTGTATTCTGACACATATTGATTTCTTTTTGCCCCCACCCCTTAGAAAAGTCATAGCACCCCATTCCCGAATAAGCCTCTTTCATGGGTCTACAACTAATGGGTATGGGACTAGTTACGAGCCAAAATTTATACGGAAGAAGAAGAAAAAAAAGAAATATTATAATAAGCCTGCAAGATAATACCAGTGATGCTTTGCTTCGCAAACAAGACTACTGAAGGCTGCGGCTAATTACTTCCTAGAATGTAGATTCAGACAGGTTATCAAAGAAAATCATGGCAAGTGACATACCACCTAGAGCATTAACTTTAAAAAAATTTATAATGGAATGAATTCAATTCTAGTTGAGGGAACATTCATCAAAAAATGTGATGTCCAGGACGATGGGGCAACACAAGTATTACAGTTCAATAGTACTGTACATCGAATAGTACGTATAAATGTACACAGGACAAAAGATACACAGTGCAGTGCATTCTGAGTAGTGTAACATTGATAAATGTAGCAGCTGTATTATCAGCAATGTATCAGCAATGTTAGCAGGAAGAATAGATTATCATAAATCAAATGTGACTAATGCAGCACTGTAATTTGCAGGTGTGCAATGGTATCAAGTCCTGGATTAGGGCATTGACTAACTCAGGTGAGGCATTTGGAGACAGCAAGGTGTTGAGTAATTTACATGTCTGCCTCAGGTAAGTAACTGTTCGTTATGTCAACAGATGCTCTGGTACCTTCTGCCAGATGGCAAGAGAATAAAGAGGCCATATACAGTAAGATCACTTATTCATTATTTTATTTATAAGAGGCCATGCGCAATGTTAAACATAAATGTTGCCATTTTAATGTATTGTGCCAATATGAGCAAAAAGTAGGAGGAAAGAGGTAGTAGGTTTTCAGTGGTTGGTGTAAAAGGGATCGAAATTGGGTAACATGACCATGATGATCTTTTCAGCTGTTCTCACAATTAGCTGTATGACTGTGTTGTCAGGGCTCTTCTGTGTTTGTGTGTGTGGTACACCCCACATTATTGTTATTATGCCTCTGATGAGACCTATAGGGCATTGTTCCTTCCTAACAATTTCACTGTCACGCTATAAATAGACAAAGCTATTGTTAACAGGCATGCTATTAGTCATTTGCGGACAGAATGGGATAAGATGCTTGTGCATTCAGTTTGACAACAGTACAAAACTGATGCCAGGGGTTACTTATACAATACTTATACTTGTATACAATACAAATCATGTCTAAATGACTGAGATATTATACAGAATTAGAACAAATTGAGTTTCTGTAACATTCAAATTAGTTATAGATTAATCAACTACAAGGCGGCATAGTGGCTTAGGTATGTGCATGGAGTTTGCATGTTCTCTTCATGCTTGGTGGGTTTCCTCCATGTACTCCGGTTTCCTCCCACAGTCCAATGAAGTGCAGATTAGGTTAATTGGCATTCCCAAATTTTCTGTAATTTGAGAAATTTTCTGCAATGATGGATTGGCACCCCATCCAGGGTGTACACTGCATTGTGCCCAAAGGCTCCTGGGATAGGCTCCAGGCCCCCAACAACCCTGTACAGGATAAGCTGTATAGATGAATGAATGAATGAATGAATGAATGAATAATCAACTATAAGAGGTTACATTAGTATAGTTTATGCAAGTATAATATCAAGAAACAATAATGTACCTAGTCTGTACAACGTATATATACTAGCATATTTGTGAGTCTGAATCCAGTCAAGGTACAAGCCTTGCAACTCAAAATTGGAGGAAAAAGGGTCTTGTGTTATTCTTCATGTTCACCTTCATGATCTGATCAGGCTGAACCAATAAATGGCATGTTTGCTGATTTCATTAGCACTGCAGCTTACTTTGCAGTGTCATGCAGTTGCTGCATAAAGCATCAACAGTGTTTTGCAAGTTCACACGTTATAAGTGCTAGCTAAGAGTTCAGTTCACACACTTTAAAATGAACTAGTTCATGTTCATAGTTCACAAATTAAAATTCTGAACTAGTTCAAGGATGTTTTTTCCCCCTGGCCCGAGCTGCAGAAAGCTTTTTTTTATTATTCTTTTTTTTTTTAGTAGAACTCTTTCTACCTACCTATCCCCTGCCCACCTGGACTAGACATCACTGTTTAAAAAAAAAATCAGTTCATATTTTATATATCTTCTGCTTCCAGAATGTTAACAAGCATCCCACCTTGCAAAACCTCATCGATACCTGTACAGCTCAACTCACACCTATGAGAAGTGTGTAAACATTATTCCGAATAGTTGCCCAAGTACCTACACACTTGGAAAGTTTGTAATGGACAATGAAGAATGTAAAGTACTGTACCTTTTTTGTGAGACTTCGGGTTTCCTGTGAAGTACCTAACCAACCAAGTAGACAGGAAGTTTGGACAAGAACACTCATGTTCATTACTCTGCATGTTAATGACACTCACGTTCTTTAGTTGCAAACTGATCCGTTCAATTTACCATTCACCAAAATGAACATGTTCAATAAACAATGCTCTTTTAGCACGTTCATGCATGACACTGAGGATCAATATATTTATACAGTTTATATACAGTTTAGTTATACAAAGATTTTGGCAGAAAAATTCCAAATTTTTTTTAGATTTTTATGTGACAAGTAGCACAAACAGATTTTTTCAAATTGTTTCAATAAACCTTTTTTTCAAATGTTTTAATGCAAAACATTTGGATACCTCTTCTACTTAGAACACCCTATTTAGCTGATCTCTTTACACATTTTCTGACTTTTTCCTTTATAAATGTGTCCAACTTATCTATTTACTGTTTTGCATAGAACAGACACTGACTTCATTTGTGAGCTATGAGTCTCAGCACACCTAACAGTTTGTAGCACTATGGTGTCTACATCAATGTTGCCTAATACTTGTTTATATTGACATGTGCTGAAAGCCAACAGGGCAGCCTCCCAAGCCAAGGTATCAATATACAGTAGGTTGATGGGTGGCCTCCCATGCCAAGCTCAAGCCTGAGGCAAAAAGAGCAGCCTTCCAAGTCAAATTCAACCCTGAGACAGACAGGGTAGTCTTCCTAGCCAAGCTCAAGCCTCAGATGGGGAAGGCCTCACACATCAAGCCTAAGTTGCAGCCACGCTCAAGATAGAGCAACTGCCACACAAAGGAGCAACTACCACACCATGTTTACAACAGAGGCAGCTGATGGGTCCTCCCTAGCCAAGCTTGAGTTGGAAGCCAACGGTGCAGCCCCACAAGCTAAAATCACAACAGAGGCTAATGGGGTGGCCTCCCAAGCCAAGCTCAAGTTAGAGGTCAATGGAGTGGCCACCCTCATTCTGCTGAAGCCTACAGGCTACAGGGCAACCTCTCAACTATGCTCAAAACAGAGGACAAAGTGGCAGCCTCCCTAGCCACGCTTAAGTTGGAGGACATTCAGGCAGCCTCCCTAACAACAGAGGCCAATGGGAACATATCCAATGCCAAGTTCTCACCAGACATCAACAGTCTGGCCATGGGAAGTACACTTACACCAGAGGCTGGCAGGCTGTCCTAGCCAAGTTCAAGCTGGAGGCCAGTGAGGCAGCCAAAATCATGATGGGGCAAACAGGTTGGTACTCCAGGCCAAGCTCAAGCCTGAGGCCAAGCCAAGAGGTCGTCTATGGCTTGTCTATATATTGTCTATGTTTATTGTCTTGTCTTTATTTTGAAAGAAGTTAAAATCTTGGACAGGTCTTTATAACAAACACTGAATCAAATCACCAACAACCACCAACTCACAGAGACACATTCATTTGACTGGTGACAACAATATTATTAAACACACTTACAGAAGGAATAACAACATGTATTACTTTAATTAAGTTTATGTATATGTTTAAAATTTTAGCCACCTAATTCTATAATCAAGCATACTGCTGAACTGCTTTTTCCTTACATTTGTTGTTGTTTTATAATTTGGCCAAAATGTCTTTCCAGCACAATACTAGTCAGATGGCACAACTGCAATATCTGAGAATCTAGCAAGGTGGAACAATCAATAAAACATTATTGGTGGTATTAGTTTTACAAATAATATTTAGCAATGTATGCAATAATGTTACAGTACATACATCCTGACCAGGGCAGTTTATGGGAAATGTAAGTCTTTCTGATAAACAGATCTCCTGATCAGTTATGGGAATGATGGAAGACTGTAAAAAAAAAAAAAAAAGCTGTTACTATATCACACTGATCCTGATCCTTTCATATTCTACACAAAATTAATGAATTGAAAATAAAGTGGTAATGGAACAACACTTTTTTATCATACGGTTTATGTACAATGGAAATGCTCAGTTAACAATTAAGTAAAAAAAATACTAACTGAATGAATATATAATAAATAGAAAAAAATGTTTCTGAAATATTATTCAACATCTTATATGAAATAGTCAAAGAACATGCAGATTCTCAGAGTCGAGATTAATGCATGTAGTAGTGTCATAATGCAATATCCATATCTGTCTCTGTTTAGCATTTCAAATACAGTATCTGTCTATATCTCTTTAATTTCTTTTAATTCAGAAGTGGGCGCTGCCTAAACCAGGGAAGTTTTTGTTTTTTGTTTCTTTCGCATACAATTATGACAACAAAATAATTAATTAAATAAATTTATATATATATATTTATTTATTTATTTAATTACTTTTTTTTTTTTTACTTTTATGCATTTTTAATTAATGCAGTTGATATTCTATATGGAGTGCTAATGTTGCTGTGAAGTGACAGGGATCGTTTTCAAAAAGAAATGTTGGATTTTTTCCAATTTAGTTGTGTCTAATTCCTCCCGTCACAAGGGGGCTCCCACATTAAGGCTACTACGATCACTCAGTCGGGAGGGCTGAAGACTATCACGTGTTTCCTCTGAACCACGTGACGCCAACTAACCGTATCTTTTTTGCACCGCTGGGTGACAGCGAGCTTATACTTATACTCTTATACTTATACTCCAGATGATAGGGCGAGCACTTTACCACTGCTCCACTCAGGGGCCAAAAAGAACATTTTTAACTGAAATTGTATTTGCAAAGCAAGTGCAGGCACAGATGGTCGAACTGCAACAGAGACTGGTCAGAACCATGCTACTATTTAGCGCTGGGTTAAAATTCACATGCTCCATAAAGTTCAGTGCACGCTATTTATTTTATCATTATTATTATAACCCAGTGCACAGAAGTCTGAAAAATCCAATCAGACTGCAATCTATTTGATCTTAAAGGTTGTGGCCTCAAAAGTGTACAAAACACAAAGTGTCTCTAGCCATATAATACTCAGGTGGCACACGTGCAAACATTTTGGATTCTGAGAATTTATCAACATAAGAAGAAGCTCCACCTCCAAACTTGTGAATGCAGATTGCAAAAGCCACTGAAGTTGTACTTTTAGGGATTTAACCCTGGGGAGAGTGTATACAAATTACCATCTGCTGGGTATTCTCTTTGTAAGCCACTGCCCCATCTACCTTTACCCTTCATTTTCCCTGCCCTGTGCATGAGTACAGGCTTCTCTCCCTAGTGCTGATTGGCTAAAGCAGTGTTTTTCAGTTCGGGTAGAGTCTGCGCCAGGTCTGCATGCACACAGAACAGACAGCTAGCGGACCGAGAGGAGATATTCCCTAATCATTTTCAGAATATAATTACTTCCTGCACCTTTAGTAGTGGTATTAGTTACTAAATATATTCAGCATTGTGGAACAGACAATTTAAGACAATCTTGCCAACACTGGAAGACGCCAACAAAACTAGTGCATAGTAGTGTGAAAAACATATCAAATTGCAATCCTCAAGATCCTGAAACCTGTACAGGACATTGCTCACAATTTTGCATTCAATTTCCTGGTGGACGCTGAAGAAAGATGGTCAAACTTAGGACAGCATCATACTCACTCACTCACTGTCTATACCGCTTAATCCTGTACACAGGGAGGTGGGAGCCTGGAGCCTATGCCAGGAAATAGGGCACGAGGCACGGTTCCAATATATCACAATCCATCGCAGGGCACACGTACACTACCAGCAATTTGAGAACACCAGTTACCCTAATCTGCATGTTTTTGGAGTGTGAAAGGAGACCGGAGTACCCGGAGGAAACCCACCAAGAACGGGGAGAACATGCAAACTCCATGCACACAGAGACAGGAATCGAACTTGGCTGGGAATCCAACCCGAACCATGGAGGTGCAATGCGACAGTGCTAACCACTAAGCCACAATGCTGCCTTGGGAAAGCATCTGCGCTTTAAAAATTGTTTTAGTCTATAGTTGTGAATTTAAATTAATATCTGCTTCTATCACCTACTGTACAGTAGATTGCATATGTCTTTACATCATACTGGAGGAGGCAGCCTGAATTTCATAATGCACCATAACCAGATATGGTTAATGTGCAGTGTATCATGGCTTAACAAAGATAGATGTATCATTAGCAAGCTTTTTCTTCTACTTCCCTAAACCATTAGTGAATCATACAGATTTCCTGGCACTGCAGTGTTCTGTTAGGGGGTCAGCTAAGAGTCAGTGGCTGAATTGGAGTGAATTCATTACCGAGCACTGTGCTCAGGACACAAACGTTGCTTATACTTTCATGTGCTTTAAAAGCCCTTCAGGCTCGAAAAACAGCACCGACAGAGCAGGCTCAGTATGAACAGACTATAAGGGAAATGAAATTTACAATCAACTTCACTACAATGCAACAGGTTGCAAAAAGAAAAAAAAAAGATGAATAATTACAGAATCAGGAATGACTCAAGCAAGCTTCAGTAAATGCCTGCATGCATTAAATGTGAAACCTGTGAATGTTGCAGACACCAAGACTAAGACTTTTAAACATATCACTTTTAGTTATTTGTATAGGAGGTTGTGTAATACTGTATGTTGTATGTGTGTGTATGTATGTGTATGTCTATGTGTATGTATGTATGTGTATATGTATGTATATTTGTATATATTTATGTATATATATGTGTGTATATGTATGTATGTATG
>JAQMYK010000016.1:15350751-15365848 GCA_030014345.1 Clarias buthupogon
TCATTTTTGTGAAGCTGCTTTGAGACAATGACCATTGTTAAAAGCGCTATATAAATAAAATTGAATTGAATTGAACTAAGCCAATGAAAAAAAAAAGTTTTTTTAATTTTCACTTTTTTTTTTTTTTTTTATGTACTATGTGAAATTCCCAATCCATACCGCTTACATATGGAAACAACTCTACAAAACCAGCCCTTTAAAAGCCTCTAATGTACAATATTATGATACTACTACAGTGGTTAAAAAAAAAAATGGTTGCACATTTACTCCTACTTGAAATAGATTTGTTTCACAAAATCAAGTTTAGAAGTTTGTTGCCTCAAGGCTACATTGTACTATAATGGATTTAAAAAAAAAAAAAAAAATTATTGAAAAAGATGTTATTTAAAAAAGAAATCCTTCATTTAAAACAGTGTAGAAAAATATTACAAAAAAAAAACAACAAAAAAAAAAAATTCATTCACTTTGTTTTAAATCCATTACAAATCTTATAGCTTATGAGAAAACAAGTTTCATATTCAGTGGTTGTCCTCAGGCAATAAAGTACTATTACGGAACCAAGACAACAGCATAAAACGTTATCATGACTGCTGTTTGGACATCAAGAACTTAAAATATTACAGGCATGCAAATATAAACATGCGAGCTTGCAACGCTTGCACACGCCTGCACAAGCTCACAAATACATATTTGTCCTGAATAATGCCATTTAGTTTTTAAGATAGCTGAGGAAACAGTTGCTCGCAAGAAAAACACCCATGCAGGCCACACATGTGATACGTTTACAATAACCCGAAAAACCTAGGTACAGTATCTAGGTCACTCTTCTCACTGAACCCAAAAAGACCAGTGATCTATCTAAGAAACAAAAACAGAACAGTGTTGACAGTGGTGGTTCTGCTAGTGCTTTGGACTGCTTGTCAGCCTGATTTTGATCAGGCTGCAATGGCCTTCCATTTCCAGATTAAGAAACAAAAGCAAAAATAATATGGAGGTTTAAAATGTTACAAAAAGCATCTCACTCATAAAAAAGTGGTCTTTCCTTTGGTAATTTGGGCAAATGATTGCACTGATTTCCGGTCAAAAAGACTTTTTAAAAACAAACTGTAAACACACAGGAGTAAATACACAGAATTTTTCAAAAGGAAAAATTAAAGAGGGTACGTGCACTCATCAGCCGCTTTAGCAAAACCTGCACACTCCTCCGGCTATTCATGTAGCAAAAAAATGTTCTGTAGTTCAGGAAGATCATAGGAGAAAATGTGACCGTAACTAAAATAATGACCTTTTTAAATGTTGTGCATAGAAAAACATCTTGGAGCACATCTCACACAACACATTGAACCTTGAAGCACAAGGGATACAGCTGGAGATAACCACAGTGGGTTCCACCTCGGTCAACTAAGAATAGGAATCCAAAAACACAGTTAGGCAAGGTCAATATTTTATTTTCTGTGACATGCAGATGGCGGGGTCAGAATTTGAACAATAATACGTTTCCAGACCTATTTAAAGGGAAATTATTGGGGATATAAATCAAACCAAATGGCCCACATGGAAGATCAATCAGCCATAACATTAAAATCCAAAAAAACAAACAAACAAACAAAAAAAACATTAAGCAAAATATTGTCTGGGTTCCCCTTGTGCTACCGAAACAGCTCTGCCCATTGAGGCATGCCTCTCCAAGACCTCTGAAGGTGTGCTGTGCTATCTGGCACCAGGACATTAGCAGTAGATCCTTTAAGTATTGTAAGTTTCACGATAGATCTGAAGGGCTGATCAACAACTTTGAACTCTTTGTCTGCTAAGCCCAACACAACACAGGTTCGCTTTTCAGCAATTTCCGCTACATTAGCATTTCTTTTGGATAGGAACACCAGACTGACTAGCCTTTACCACCACAGGCATAAATGTGCCTTGGGTGCCTGTGATCCTGTCACGTTTGCTGGTATATAATTGATAAATCAATATTATTTAACTCACCTAGCAGTGGTGTTAATGTTATGGTGAAACAATGCCGTTATGATTTTTTTTTTCTAAATACTTCCTCGTAGTGTTAAAGATCTGTAATGTTATATACATGCATGTCACAATAAAGCTTTAAAAAAATACTTAAGTCTCTTATTAGACAATTGCAGCAGGGATGAAAATTGCTTGCAGCAATTCTTTCACTAAGAAAACATTTATTTAATCTTCATCTTCTTCTTGGTCTGTTGGATTTTGCAGCCTGGGATTTATGTTTGGTTCCGGTACTTCATTGAAAATCACTTGATTCACATCTGAATCACCAGACATACTTGATTTATCACTTTCCATATCTTCATTCCTGGAAGTGCAATTAGGATGGCGATTTTCATCCAAGCTACTTCCACATCCCTCAACATTCATCACTGACATCTTCTGTGATGATCTCCAGTACATCCTGAACATTTTCAAGAACATGTAAAGTTGTATGACACCTGCGTCAACAGGATATCCTTTCAGGATGAAAAACATATCCAACATGTCTCGGTGCGTACATTGTAACATTATACTCTTACAAGTTAAGGATAGGGGGGAAAGTAAAAGAAAAACATGTAAAATATGAGCTCTAAATAAAAAACTTTGCATCATTATAACATTATCTTCATTTCTTGTAAACATACTCCATACTTTTCTTTTCTTCTAACAAAAGTTTCAGCTCTTGCTGTTGGGTCAGACTTGTGGAGTGCACTTTTTTCTACTTCTACTGGCACCTAGAAAACAGAATAGAACAGATTAATACATGCATTCTCATAACATCAACTGATATGAAAATACATTTTCTTTTTTACATTGTACAAAATATCAACAAATATTAATCATCAGTTTAAAAACAAGTCTCACCAAAGTTCACTATTAAATCTATAGTAAAAATATAGGTTTACTGATACGGTGTAATTTTAATTGTTTATCATACCTCATGACAGCCTTATGGAGCAACTACTTAAAAGAAGTTATCTAAATTCACAAAATCTTACAAACCTTCGAGTTTCCAAGAATCCTTGGCATCTTGCTGTATGATGTCTCCTGGTACCGAATTGTGTTCAAGATGAAAAATCTCGAAATGGCCTCTTCCTGATAGTCGCACCATAAGAGGAATCGTAAAAATGCACAACTCTGAATAAATTTTAATCATCATGTATTATGAAAGAGCAATAAGTGCAAAGGTTTGGATTAAAATGCAAAATACATTTTTTAAATCCAACTCTAAAAAAATAAAAAAATAAAAAAAGAGAGTAAATATTTAGAGTTGGATGGTCACCTCACATAATATGTTAAAAAGCAATCAGCTTACTACGTAGTAGTTTCCAACGATGCCACAGTCACCAATCAAACAGTGTAAAATATAAGTAGGATAACTGACGCATTGTGAGCTTTATGTTTGAATGAGTGATGGGATGATCAACTATGCTATGTACAATTATATTTCAGCATAAAAGCTGGTTGTCTCTGCGATTAGGTTAGGACGTATCCCCATATACAACTTTTAACATGATGGTCTTCAAAATAAAACACAGAAATAGTTATATAAACTACAGTCTACTGTTCAAAAATTATAAATTTTTCTTATGTAGTTTGACTTGGTAATATAATATTTAATATTCAAGCTTAGTTTTGGTGCCTTCTTCCTAAAAGAAAACAAGCTGAAAAGATCACATCTTTCTTTGAACTGCCAGTGTCAGTGGTGCATGCAGAAGATTCTACACCAGACAGAAAAGCAATCACACTGGAGAGGAAAACATTACTGGCAGTAATTCTTTTATTAAAAAAAAAAAAAAGAAGAAGAAGAAGACAACTTGAACAAAACCTTGAGTGTATTTGAGTGTAACTTCAGTGGAAAACAAATCAGCATGGGATTCTTTTTTTTTTAAGCAAACGATGAAAGCAAAAATGAATTTAATCCAACAATTAAACACAGCCAGATACTGTTTACTAATAATCTAAAGAAAATGTTTCACACTGAAACTTTTTTTTTTAGGAATTTAAAGCAGACTCGAGTCAGAAGTGAGTGCAACTCCCTGTTGCACTGCAATCGTATTCCTACAAATACAGTGTATATGGCAGCTATACAAAGTATGACAAAGTAGCTAGTCATCATATAGGCTCCCTTAAAAGGTCACAATTTAAAGTCACTTACCTCAGCGACATTCTGCATTGAGGAAAGATCGTCTAGTTGTGTCTCAAGCACACTGGCATGATTAGAGGCAGCAGCACTGCTTAGATCATCAGATGTGCTGCTCTGCGTTATGCAGAAAATCTCAGTTCCCAAACCAGACTTTGATTCATCAGTTTCTTCTTTAATCTGCATACACTGATGGGCCTCAAGCAAAGGGCTCGCACTGATGTCCGTCATCTGTGGATGCAGCATTTCTTCAATTTTCTGTTCATCCTCTAGACATGCAGCTGGGGAAACTGGTTCTTCAGGCACGCTTGTTTGAGGAGGTGGAACGTGTGGGTCTTCCTTTGAAGCACTCGGCTCTTGCTTCACCTGAATCTTCTTGCCTGGATCTCTTCTCTCTGATCCAGCACAGGGTTCTCTGTGGAAGACAGACAGGCCAGGCTGCAACTCTGAAACAGAAAGGTTCAATATTATAAAAACATTATCTAAAGATAATTTCTCTCTGTGTCAGTGTATAACATCTGTGGAACAGTCTTCCTCAATCCATTAGAGAATGCTCGACTTTCAATTTGTTTAAGGCAAAGCTTAAAAACTGGTTATGGACAAATCAAGTGTGTGTTCATGTATGAGTTGTATAGTTTTAATGTTTTTGGAACAGAATGGTGTGTATGTGTAAGTTTGGTGATGGAGTTTTTATTATGAATGAATGATGAATTTTTATGAATCATTATGTCTATGTTTTTATGTTTAAGGACAACAGATGGAAATTAGCCTTTGGATATAATTTGGCATGTTTACATTCATGTAATTTGTTTTTACATATATGTTCATTAGCATGCACTGTCCTAAATAAATAAATATACAAGTCCTGTATGCTTTTTAGCCTTTCTCTAGTCATAAACACCTCTCAGAATAACACTAAAACCAATGACAGGTGAAGTGAATATCACTGATTATGGCATCTGCCAAGCAATATATTACACAACACGTGAACGGTCACTTCTTGGAAGTTCATGTAGTGGAAGCAGAAAAAATAGGCAATTGTAAAGATTTGAGAGAATTTACACAGACCAAACTGTTATGGCTAGATGATTGGATCAGAGCAACTTCCAAAACAGTAGGTCACGTAGGGTGTTCCTAGTATACAGTGGTTAGTACAGCAAGTCCTTACATATGAACAGGTTCCATTCCGAGAGCTCGTTCGTAAATCCAATTTGCTCGTCCAAGTCCACGAACATTGTCTAGGTAATAGGATACTAACACAACTGGCTATACACAATACATTACAGTACAGTGCTCTTTAGAATCATTCCAATGGTTGAACAATTCTGATAAAAAATAAAATAAAAAATAAAAAAACAGTGTCTGCCATCTTTTCACCTTTTTCCTCCATCGTTATTGCTTAGCGTTTATTAGCAGTACCAGTTTCATCTTGGGATGCACGCTGCATGCATGCGACAATTTACGCCGGACATGTGATCTAACTTCCACGATTGAACAGATCAGGTGACCATTTATTGTCCAGGGACTTAAGATGAAAAATAGACATTTGGCTAATTCTGGTACAATTACAAATACATGAATTAACGTACCATGTCCCTTTCAAATAAACTAACAAGTAAATAACGTGTGAACACATTTGTACCTTTGAAAGTTCGTAACTCAAATGTTCATATGGAGTGGGCTTACTGTACCTACCAAAATCAATCAAAGGAAAAACCAATGGCCAGGTGCGTGTGTGTCTTTTACCTGAGCAAGAGATGACACCAGGATGCACTATAGGAAGAAGGCATCCTAGGACACAGTGTGATGCTCTGTGCAATGTTCTGCTGGGAAACCTTGTGTCCTGCCATTCATGTGAATGTTACTTTGACACGTACCACCTATCTAAACATTGCTGCTGACCGAGTACACTACTTCATAGCAACCATATTCTCTAAACGGCAGCATTTTCTTTCAGCGGTTCAAGGTGTTGACTTGGCCTTTCAAATTCCCCAGATCTGTGGAATGTGCCGGACAAACAAGTCTGATCCACAGAGGCCCCACCTCGCGGCTTACAGGACTTAAAGGATCTGTTGCTAACGTCCTGGTGCCAGATACCGAATCACACATGCAGAGTTCTTGTGGAGTTCATGCCTAGATGGGTCAGAGTTGCTTTGATGATACAAAGGAGAACTATATAATATATACAGTACACACATATATATATATATATGCACATATCGATCGATGCTACATAACATTATACAGGTAGTTTGATCAGTGCATGCATTTACACTGATAGGATATTAGTGGCTTATTGGTAGGTTTCTCACCTCCTGCGCAAAAGGCCCAGATTCAATACCCACCCAATGCCCAAACCCCAGCCAATGGATGTAGTGCCAGTCCCAAGACCAGATAAAATATGAGGGTTACATCAGGAAAGGCATCTGGTGTAAAACCTGTGCCAAGTTCTGTGCGGATCAGATGGTCGGCTGTGGCGACCCCTCGACGGGAGCAGCCGAAAGACTAACAACAACAATAACATGTACGTACTATCATATTATCAGCCATAATATAACAGCTAAAAACATTCTGTAGGTTCCCCTTGTGCCAGCACAACAGCTCCGGCCCCTCGAGGCATGACTCCATGAGACCTCAGGGGTTGTTCTGCAGTGTCTGGCACCTGGATGTTGGCAACAGATCCTTTGGGGTTTAACCTTGTGGGTTGCGAGGTGTGGCCTCCATGGATCAGACTTGTTTGTCTAGTGCATCCCATGGGTGCTCTGGGAAATTTGCAGGACAGATCAACAACTTTGCTTTGCCACTTTTTGAAGCATTGTGTGTTCTACTGGGATACCTTCCTGTCACATGCAGCATAAACTTTTCTTTTTCTTTTTTCAGGAATATGTGCGACACTATCAATTCTGTGTGATCAGACCAGGCTAGCTTTTGCTCTCCCCACACAGACATAAATGACCGTGATCACGTGACCAGTTTATTGGTATGGAATTACTCATCAGTGTTATTCCTTTCACCTGGCGGTTGTGTTAGTGTTTTTTATCTCTTTACGTTTCCCCAAGCGTTTGTGCGTTTACACACAATACACACTGCTCAATTATTAGCTAATCACCTAAAAGGCTTTGGCTGAGTCCCAATTCCCTCACTACTGACTAATACCCTGCCTACTGTGTCCACACAGTTCCTCTACACTCTACGTAGTGCACTTAGATAGTGAGCGTGTCGCCATTTCGGATCGAGCCAGAAGCGTGCGCTACTCAGTAAGCCGCGTTTAAAGTGTCGAACCCAAACCCAGCGGACTCACCTGGATAAACCTGGATACCTGCCTCCAGCAGTCTGCTCTTCAGCAGCTCGTTTTCTTGTCTGGAGCGGGAAATTTCGTCGTGGTATTCAGTAATGGTAACTTCCACCGCCTTGAAAATTTCCTGAGCCGCCAGCATTAAGCGCTCCGTCAGGAAAATCCTTAAAGGCTGCAGGTTTGTCATGGCGCCGTTAAACAGCCCGGCCGCAGCAAACTTAATGACAACAATAGACTGGATTTACTACCGTCCTTCTTCTTCTTCCTTCAGCTCACAGTGCTAGTGTGTCGAACGCAACATCTTCTTTAGCGCCATCACCAGGCGTGGAGCGGGGGCTGTAAATTGAAATAAGGTAAACGGCCCAAACACTTGTATTGGTGCTGATTTTATTTTTATTTTATTTTTTTGTTATACATATAATACAGAAAATGTGTGTGTGTCAAAGAAGCTACTTTTGAAGTTTATGCAACATGAAAAAGACCAATCTTACTTCCCTAAAAATTTCAAGTTGATAATTTCAACCGTTTTGAAGAGATGATTTTTATGTTTGATCAAAAAATGGCCATTTTTAGCATTATACTGTCTCGCTTCAAACAATAATAATTAAAAATACAAATGATTCATATTTCTTTGAGTATTGATACAAAAATTTGTGTAAGCCTCTAGAAGCATATTCTAAAAGCTTAAAAAGCAAAAAAGTCTGTAGTGTCCGTAACCATGTCAAATTCATGTTGCAATATCTTAACAATTTAGCCTTTTAGAATAATACACTTTTTCAGGTTTATGTCTTTTCATGGGAAATCTAAATTAATAAGATAAATAAGATAATTGAAAGACTTGAATTAAAAAAAAAAAAAGGTTACGGTCACTACATAAAAGGGAATGTAATTGTATTTAGCAAATATGTTTCTTTTTAGTTGATTAAAATATAAATGTGTATGAATTTATATTCATATATAAAAAATATAAATGTGTATGAATCAGGAGATAAGAAGCTGTATTTTTTTTATTTTTTTATGGTGATCCTATCTGAAAATTCACTTTATCATCTATGTAAGACATTTTAAGCACCAATACCACATTTTGACCAAAAGGAAAATAAAAACATCAATGCAATCAATTTTGATAAATATAGCTGAGAGATAGCTAAATTTTTCTCAAAGACAGAAGAAAATATCTAGTATATGTAATAATTGGCTACAATGAGAATTGTCTATTTTTGGAAGAGTATGCCTCTCTAGCAGAAGGTTTGTCCTGATTTATTTACCCAGCACTGTCTTTATACATTAACATTAACAACCCACTCTCACTCATTGTCTATACCGCTTTAACCTGTGTACAAGGTTGCAGGGGACCTGGAGCCTATCCCAGAGCGGGGTACACCCTAGATGGGGTGTCAATCCATCGCAGAGCACACACATGCACACATTTACACTCATTCACACACTACGTGCAATGTGGGCACAGTCAGCCTAATCTGCATGTCTTTGGACTGTGAGATGGAACCGCAGTACCAGGAGGAAACCCACCATGCATGGGGAGAACATGCAAACTGCATGCAGACAGACCCGAGGCGGTAATCGAACTCGAGATCTAGAGTTGCAGGACAACAGTGCTAAACAGTAAACCACTGTGCCGGCGAGAAATACAGGAATACAAAAATTAAAACAGTCAGGTTTTGTAAATACAGAAAACAGAGAGGGGCGGCACGGTGGTGTAGTGGTTAGCACTGTCGCTAGGGTCCGGGTTTGATTCCTGGCCAGACTCGATTCCCGTCTCTGTGTGCATGGAGTTTGCATGTTCTCCCCGTGTTTGGCGGGTTTCCTCCCACAGTCCAAAGATATGCAGGTTAGGCTAATTGGTGTTACTTACTTGCCCGTAGTGTATGAGTGTGTATGTGTGTGTGCCCTGGGCACCCTGTCCTGCCTCGTGCCCTAAGCCTCCTGGGATAGGCTCCAGGCCCCCGTGACCCTGAATACAGGATAAAGCGGTATAGAAGATGAGTAGGTGAGTGAGTGAGTGAGAAAAAGTATTAGACTTTCATGTGTTTAAGATAATTGATTTGTTTAAATAAATAAAAAATGTCTTACACACCATACTTCTTTGTTTTTTAATACTATGTCACATTTTCAAAATGTTTGTTGACTTGTAATTTTTCACCATGCAGATTGCCTATTAAGCTGTCACACTTCCACCAGCAAGCACTGTTAGTCTGGAAAACTGCCCTGTCCACAACTTTTCTCCACAAAAAGCTTTACTATGGGACAATGCTAATATTAACATTCCAAGGAAACCACTTTTTCTTTCCAAATGGCATCTAAAAAGTAGGGATGTCCCGATACCGATACCAGTATCGGACATAAACAAATACTAATTTCCTGATAATGCTATCCCAAGCTGCTCATTGCAACTTTGTAAATCTAATCTCAGTTCATGTGAAATAGTAACTAATGTACTGTACGTACAACAAACCAACCGTATGTTCTCATTACTGATAGAAAATGCAGCAATAAACATATACGTCAAACCATTCATAACCTTAACATTCCAAACATATATATTTTATTGGGCTTCAATGAAGCATACATTGGGGGAAAAAAAAAACTTGGCTTGTCTCATACAGATCCTATTACTAACAAGGTTAAAGTTGTTCACTTTAAAACATTACATTGTATTTACCCTGTGGTGCTTATGTTTTAATTTATGTTTTAATTCCATAATTGCAAAGTATGTAAAAAGCAAGAATTGCGGATCTAGGTACAGTACATTCTGCAACCAAGAATGTATTCATCTCCCCCCCCACCCCCTGATCAAGTTTTTAATTTTATTCATGAATCTTATAATTTCATCTTAAAATATATAATTATGTTTTGGGGCCATAGTAACAAATCATTTGAATACACAGTCAACTTTTATACAAGGTGGGCCACATTATAACTGTAATTCAAGTGACACCTGAATTTTGTATGTTATAATATTATATTAGATTATATGTTGTATGTTTCAATATTATAATTGTATTCTATATTTATTAATATATTATTATTATTATTATTATTATTATTATTATTATTATTATTAATAATAATAAATCAATGCAATAATCTATGCCATCATTTATGCCAATTTCTTTGTATGCGCTGTTCCCCCCCACACACACACACACTCAAAAATCGGCTGTGGTGTTTAAAACAAAGTTTGAAGTTTGTATAACACTTTTCCTAGTATTTATTAAATAAAATGACCACTGAATGTGCCTTATAACTATAAATCTAAGAAGCTAGTACAACAAATATACATTCATATGAACATATTCATGGCTGTCCAAACACACACTGTTAAATGGCATCTAGTTCTCCTGATGGCATATGTGCATACACAGATATGGGAGGTCAAAAATAAGCTGCTTTTTCAATAAATCATTCACAAAAATCAATTACAACTCATGTCACTGTCGATTTATCTTTACAAATGCTAAAATGTGATTTAATTTAATTATGTAATAATGTACTGTAATAATGTTGTCTATGCAGAATTCATGTAAAACCCTACAGATTTTTATAACTCGCGCAGCATTCACCCGTCAGCGTTGCAATGGATCTGGATCTGATCACAGGAACACTGGGTAGCAATATGAGACTTCACCCTGAATGGGACATCAGTTCATCAGAGCACCACACACACACTCGCTTATTCACAGTTTGGTGCAATATAGCATCGCTTATCCACCCACAGGAATGTTTTTGGAGGAAAACTCAGAGCCCAAAGAAAACATGCCAATTCTGTGGACTCACTGTCCACCAGTGTCAATATAATCGTAGAGGTTCCATCAGAGGAAAATAGTGTGAAAAAGTGGAAATTAATACGTTTTTTTTTTTTAACTATTATTATCTGGGAAATCAAGGTTCTGCTTGTCTCAACTACCCAGATAGCACACTGCTGAAGAGCCAACACTGGGCCAACATTGGCTCATTGGTGGGGGCAGAAATAGGCTGGCATAATGGTGGTTCAATAGATAATGGCAAGGTAGGCCTATGTTGGCACAACGTTGGTTCAGTAGATAATGGCAACGTTGGAAACTGGAAATTAAATTGCACTCTTTTCATCATCGCCAATAATAAGAAAACACATTTATATCTCCAGAAATGCATTTATTAATTTGATGTGTGATAAAATGATTACAAACTAAGAAAACATATGTACCCATTATGATGATAAACTACAAAATAAACACCTAATACATTAAGCACTTTTTCTCTCAGCAAGGTGGATGAAAATTAATGCATACAAACAAAGCACCCATCTTCATCAGACTGTCTGGTATATCAGGTGGCTCTGCATCTTCCTCATCATCATTCACCATCAGCTTGGTCACTGTCGTTCAGCTGTTCTTTATTATCATCTTCATCATCAACATTACAGCATCTTTGGAGAACTGTGACTCTAGTTTGTGTAAATACTTCAATAAGTTGAGCATTGTACATTAAAATGTACTTCACAATACATTCTTCGAAATATTTATTTTCAACCAGCAAAATGATAAAAAGAAAAACAAACATTTTCCACATTTGGTTCAACTCAGTTCAACAACAACTCCAGTATTATAGTATACATATTTTTCTCCAGACGAAACAAAGTAATTCAAACAGTAAATAACCTACTGTAGTAAAATTGTCAAATGATATGTTTCACACGCCAACTACCTTAGTTCATATATTCGACAACCGCATAAACATACAAAAATGCTATGCCCTAAAGCAAAACAATATGTACTGTATATTAGCCCTTTAACGTTTCTGGTACTTACTATGGCAACAATCCCTATGGTTATAACCATGCTCTGTATGCTACTGTATTCACTGACAACAGGTCGATTAGCCGAGCATAATAGTGGCCTCTGTGGGCTTTTAGTTTCCTCCTTAGCGATAAGCGTCATCTAGTGACCTGTTTGAAAGTGTTCACAGTTCAGCAAGGACAATGAATTTAACATTTATCATTTTAGAAAACATAAGAAAAGAAAAGAAAAAATGTCTTGAATAACTACACATTATCACCATTGTTTAGCTGACATAGTGAATCTATTTAGATATAATTTATGATAATAGGACATACACTGTAACACCAGTAATATTGTTAAAAGTCTTTAGGCAGCATACAAAATCACGCTAGCGTGCATGAGCTATAATGGGCAAGTTGTTGTTTTTCTGTCTCGTTCTCTCAATGCAATGCATTTTCTTACAAATTATTTAGCCAGCATGGATCACTGAATATTCATATTTCTATAGGCAATATTTAAGAAGCAGAAGTATACAGGTACTCACAAATACCTGGCAAACCTCAAAAAAAGTAATGTCTGTCCTTGTACACGTTGCTTACACATGGAAAGTGGTGATAGTTCCCGACATGCGCACACACACTCAAAGCATTGGTCAGCCAGTAGAGCGAATGTAGAAAAGTGTCGCCACCTATTAGGGAGAATAGGAGCAACACAGGCGACATTGTTGGACCAACGGTGGTATCCATTGAGTTAGGGATATAGTTCTTTCAATGTTATTTACTGTATGTACTAGATTGGTAACCATCCCTCCTATGAGCTCCTAATGTGATGGTATCGCTGAGAGAGCCTGCTGCACAAAGCTAAAGCAATATAATTTAATTTCCAATTTTCAAACCTTGCCATTATCTACTGAACCAATGTTGGGCCAACCTATTTTTGGCCCCACCAATAGGCCAACAGTTTGCCAATGGACAAAATGAAGTTGGGCCAACCAATGATGCCAACATGGGCGTGCTAACAACAACGTATGCATTGCCGTTTGCCCAACTTTGGCCAGACAATAATTATATTATTAATATAATAATAATAATAATTATTATTATTATTATTATTATCAAGTTAGGATAGCAAAGAAAACAAAAGAAAATAACATGATTTGTAGTTGTATTGAAAAAGTAAGAAGCTATTTTGAAGACAGCAAGTGATTGGTGAATGAACTTTCCATGGAGTTTAGCAGTCACCATAATGCACACTGTTATCACCATTTTATCTGTGCAGTATTACCTACTGTAGTGCAATTTGTTTAAATGTGTAACTACTATATTCTTTGTTTCTTTTCTTTTATATTTATACACTGCACTGTATGCTTATTTGTACTATGGCTCTGCTTCATATTTGCACATTTTTCTTTGCTGCTGTAACATAGAAATTTCCCCACTGTGGGATGAATAAAGGTTTATCTTATCTTATCTTATCTTATCTTATTCCACCTGATTGTCAGGACAGAGCAAAGTCTTCAGGCATGTCTGTTTTGGTGGTGATAAATGCCTTGGCTCCTAACATGCTACAAAGAGCATCTCTTCCTCATAGTCATTACTTGGAAGCATACTGCTATGGGAAGTCTGTATTGCTGCTGCCTGGGAGTCAGCGAGCACTTTTGCCAGGCTATCCCCTCCTAGTGGTGTGAGTGTGAAACTCATCTCTGATCACCCTTTCGTGGATATCCTGTTGATATCCAGGTGATATTGTAGCCTGGAGGGGAGAAACAGAACACTATTTATGTATATAGCTGTATTATAGCTGTATACACCAGAAAATTACCACGGTTCGTTATCACTCCAAACCAACATCAGCTCCAAGGAAATCCTTCAGAGGAAGATGACTGTACGATGGGAGTACTTATTTCAAATATTGCATCATATGTCTCTTTACATGGTCCCTATGAGGTATCCAAAATTTTCTCATTAACAGTGGTCATTGTCTCAGGTTCCCAAGATCATATACTGTAAATACATAAAATACGTAGACATATTGTATATCTTTGCACAAAAAAATACATTGTGGGATGGAACATTTCTATTATTATTGTTTTTTACTCACACATAGGCAAAAGCATATTTATATACGGTGTGTGTGTGTGTGTGTGTGTGTGTGTGTGTGTGTGTGTGTGTGAGAGGCAATGATGTATTCTGAAATGGACAAAGGACACTTTAGTATTATTAAAAGAAGTGTCTGATTTTGTCCTCACACACTCCTATACTGTACTCACATAGGTTTTACACACATACACAAATACCCTGTTACAGTATACATGCGAGAAGCTTGTGTGGTACAGTGCTGATCAGCGAATGTTGAAGAATAAGTCATTGTTTGACAGGAGCAGCTGTCCTCTCGAGTCTTCCTCACGACAGGCCCTGCTCAGCCACCTGCCCTTCATTCTCCAACTATGGTAGCAAACTCTTTCTCTCCAGCCCACCTCACATTACTGCCAAAACACCACCGCGTCTGTGGCCCGTGTGCTGAAAAATCTCTTGATTCTTGTATTTGACAGAGGATTTCATTGATAAAATACAGTATGTTGAGGCAGCTGTTGCTATTTGTTAGAAAAACGAGTTGCTTGAAATAAATCCAATGTCGTAGCTTTATGGGCGCTTGCTAGCTAATTAGCTAATGATAGTGATGAGATAGCATTCAAAATATTCTGGCAAGAGTCAATGTAGCATGTGTGTGTGTGTGTGTGTGTGTGTATATACAGTATATACATATATATATACACTACCGTTCAAAAGTTTTGGGTCATTTGCAAATTTCTTTGTTTTTGTTTAGTGATTTATTTTCTACATTCTACAACAATACTGGGGATTTCAAAACTATAAA